>JAAEAF010002889.1:0-93977 GCA_011037195.1 Triatoma infestans | reverse complement strand
TGTAATCATGTCAAATTTTCGATATCGAGTTTTCAGGAAATATCCGTTTTGAGGTGATGGAACCACTATCCAAAAAAAGGGTTTTTAGCAAATGATGTGTGTGTGTGTGTGTGTGTGTGTGTGTGTGTGTGTGTATGTATATATGAACAGCATAGCTGAAAAACGAGAAACCATAGAAAATTGAAACTTGATATTCCGTTTATGTATCACCATAGGATCTGACAGTATGTTATCTGTCAAAATTCCTCAACCGGAAGTACCATTTTACTAGTTAGTTTTTTTACGTTTTTGCGATTTTCTCAAAAATGGCACCGACGTTACATCAACTGCACACACAAAAAGCTACAACATCTATTTCTAACATTTTTCCGGGAAAATTCATTTAAGGGAGGGCTAGGTTTTTATCTAAAGTGCTATTTCAGTTTATTACACAATTCTGTCATCTAAATAATGTTAATTAGAATTAAATATATTGTTGAAATTCCGAATTTGAAAATAATCGGATTACCAGAAGTGCGTTTACTTTACCACTTTACTAAATAATTTTTTCCACTTTTTTTGCAATTTTCTCAAAAATTTTTTTTTAAATAGATTTTTGGATATATTAACGTTAAGCTTTCGATTACAGTACTTCTGTACAATGGTATGATTCTACCATCTCCAAAACGTTAAGATAAATTAAATAAAAACATTACTAGGATTCAACATTACTTCTCTTCTATGTTACGGTAAAGCAATAAAAATTTATAAATTTAAAGGCAATTTGTTAAGTCGTCTGATGATTTTTTGGATTTGCCCTCCATTTGCAGAGTTTGATTCATCAGCTACCTGTAGATAGTACATTTTCATTCACAAAGTTTTGCTGTTATAAACAGAAAAAAACTGTTTGATTGTATCATTATTTGAAATCGGAACATCCGAAATCGGTTAGAAACAATAAAAAGAAGATGGATAAAATCGCAGAAATATAAAATATATTGACTTCTGGTAAACTATTTGTGTTATTTAATTGTAATTTCCCACTTTCAAGAAGCTGGATCGGCACTTATGAGGAGATCCTAGTCGGTATAGTACCCATGGACACCCAGAGCTTTACTATAATCATTCTACCACTTCTTTCTAACATTTGAAGAATGTATAGGATCCGAAGAGAGGTGTAACGGCAAGAGAGAGAACACAGGCCCGACCGAGAGAAAAAAGGCCCTCTCTGGTACTCTCTCACTTGAACAAGCTAGAGTGGGGAATCTGTATATAAGCCATTGAGAGAGTACCTGAGAGGGCCTTTTTTCTCTCGGTCGGGCCTGTGTGGTCTCTCTTGCCGTTACATCGGGGATGATGAGAACACAGGCCCGACCGAGAGAGAACTCTCTCACTTAGGCAGGCTAGAGTGGGGAACCTGTATATAAGCCAGTGAGAGATCTAGACATCTAGCTATCTATCAAATTCAACCATATATATCGCATCGTGTCATATTTCTACTCCCACCTTTTATTCTATAAAAATCATTACAAGTCCAGTGCAGTTTCTGTAAACTTATAGCTATATTATAACCGTGTCTTCATATCTCGTCTAATTAATCAATCCCAATTTCTCTCCTCATCAACTCCATTATAAGAGGGATCCAAAGCAGAGAGAGAGAGAGAGACAGGGGTCACTCTCTAGTTTAGGCCAGACTAGAATAGGAGAAACTGATACATCTGTGTCAGCCATAGGAGGGAGTCTAACCGACATTCTTGCAGCAGAGTTCATACAACAGTCACAACGCATCATCAAACTTTCTCTTTACCTCTCACTACCATTTTATATATATTTTAATGTAAAGTCCAGGCAGTTCTGCTACTTTTCTATTATACAGTGTTCAGCTGTACTTCTAGTTCATTTATCTATCTAATTTATCTCCTTCTCAAGCCTATTATAAAGAATAACGTGATCGAACCAATAGATTTGCATTAAAAAAAGAAGCTAGGTATGTTTTAAAAAGAAAATTAGTTAATATTTATTTAAAGAATATTAAACAAATTCAACTATTCAAAAAGAAAAAAAAAAATGAAAAATAGATAAATTTATTTCAACAGTATTATTTACTAAATTTATCACAAAATATAATACAGATATACAATATACGTCATTTTCTTTTTTATGAACGATTGATTACATATGACTTGTAATATTATATACACTTCTTTCTCTATTTTTCTTTTTCATTGAAACGGTAGCTTTTTCACTGTACACTACTAACACCATTGCGCGTTGCTTTATCCTGCTGTCCTCTAGTCAGGATGCTGTTCCTGACCTCCTGCCGGCCTCTTCACCACCTGCAAAAAAAAAAAAAGATTAACGATCAAAACCATTTTTGAAAAGAGTGTCAGCTTCCATACGTTCTTTTTTTTTTTTGTCGGCTCCCTTTCAATGTGAATAACAAAAAAGAGAAGAAGTTTATGTACATTTTTTTTTAGATTTATTTCAGTTGTACGTTATCATTTATAAAATTTTTTCATTCTCTTACCTCAATCTGAAATTTAGGTAAGAGGAAATAATTCGTTTCTGTTATAATTCCAAAATTTAGTTTTCAAAGGTTTAACACATATTTGTTTATTAGCTTATATATTCATATAACAAAAATATATAATTTTTGCGTGCACATGCGGGCGGTGTGTGTATGTAGTATATATATATATATATATATATTTATAGACCAAAATCTAGTTCTGATTAACTGGATAGATATCAGAAGGATCCGTAATAATTATATTTCTCAAATACTGTTTCGAAGTTTCATTAAACTAGATATATAGCCTAGGTTTTCTATGGACATCCTATTCCGACCAAAGGTGCTGAATATAATTTCCTCACAGCTCAAACAATCTTTCAGAAGACTGATAGGTGTTTTTTTTCTCTGCCTTACATATATAAAATGTCCCAATAACGTAAAGATTTCAAACAAACCCTCAATGTCCAGTAAGGGATCCACGAACAGATATCTGAGAAAGGTCCGTGGAAGATACAGCAAAATCTCTCCCATAGTCCTGTACAGATCCGAATGAGCATCTTAGGCTGCCGCCAACTCACCGGGTTCATCAGAACTAGATTTTGTTGGGATGAGGATCTGTCCAAACCTGGAAGCTTGCCATAGTCATGCGAGCAGCTGGCACTTTACGCGAAAAATGTGCCTAATTTTGGCCTGCCTATCCATTTCCTCATAGTCCGAAATTTTCTACATAACCCTGGTTCCATATTACCAAAACATCCTTTGATGAATGTAGCTCTTCTCACATTGTAGAACACAAGAACTTTTTCCTTCAACACAGCCAAGCAGCCAATCTTTATATTATAATTGCTTATACGCTCATCCGAAGTACAAGAAAGACTAGCATAAAACTCAGCCTGTAAAAATGTGGTCCATTCACCAATAGATACTGCCAAATGATCTTTTTAAAATTGATTTGAAAATAAAACTATCCATCCTGGAATCATCCTTGTATCACTGGCATAATTGCCAGGTATCACAACAGAAGGAACCAACGTTAATCAGTGTTTTCTGGGATGCAAACTTACACTCCTCACAACCAAAGCAATTTGTCATAAGATGGATGGATGTTTCTCTCTCTATTTCACAAATTCTACAAAAGGGGACTGATATTAGCCCCATTATTATAGAGATGTTACCATAAACCGCAGTGCTTACTATGGGATCCAACCAAATGCCTGAGAGAGGCCCGTCAAAGATAAGGCTCGGGACCAATGAAGGGGAGAAAGGGGATTTTGCTAGCTTAAACATCTCATGATCTGGTACCCAAAACTGAAGAACATCCTCGGAGCCAGGTAGCTGTTCTAGAATATTCTAGTCTACTAGAACATTTTAGTCCAAAAGACTCACCGCTGCGCGAGTATCCAAGCAGAGGCAAAAATAATTTTCTTACCAGTTCTATAAATGCTGTTGTAGAAAATTTAAACATTTCTTTTGTAAATTCTTACTATAATTTAAGTATTCTATCCTATACAGCATGGAAAGCAGTAGTCGATTTACGAAGAGATATTGCCAAGTAATCTGCTGTCTCAAATTTCCGCGAACCAGGAATCATAAATTCTTACATTTGTAGGAACGGAAATCCTATAAGTGCTGTTTTCCTGTTATCTCTATCGCAATTGAAAGTGTCCAAATTTCCAGCACCGTTCATGGTTTACTTTTCTAGGTTTCTGTCACGGCATGCAGAACTTTTAAACTACAGTCAACATTGAATAAACATCTACTTATTGTCCTAGCAAATTTATTCAAAGAATGACATTCAGTTAAGAATGATAGAAAAAGGATTAATATTTTTGCAAATAAATTTTGTTTTACAAAATATTGAATGAAAACACCACAGACTTTGACTCTCACCCCCAAAAACATCGTAATATGCAAACATCAGCTTGTTTGCAAGCCAGGGTAGATTCATCTGAGATACAAGTGACCCACTGTGTTGTCCAATATTTACTCTCACACAGCAATGGCTATTAGTGAATATCAGGGATGGACATCAGTTCCAAAATTTGACACAAAAATTTCAAAAATATCTTCTTTCTTGACTGGTTATCACATCCAGCTTGATCTAGTCTCTAGATCTAGTTACTCCGCATTAGGTCCTCTACTTCTTTGAGAGGCAACGAACAGAAAAACGACTTTTTGCAAATAGCAATTATAGGGATAATGTTCTCTTTCTAGATGTGTCCAGTTCCGTTTATACCAATCAGAAGACCGCGACGTATTTGAAGAAAAAGTGGAGAGCGCTTTTTTTTACATTTACTAAGCGTGAATCACAACCTTTCCTAAGACAATCAGTTATGGTATGGAATCAACGCGCATGACTGAGCCGTCATACAAAGTCTTTCTGGAAGTTGTGATTCCATTTGCTCCCTTTATTTGAGGGGAAATTTGTTTATGATAAAGCTCGACAGCATGTAGCTCGTATGCAAGCTGTCTACCCACTATTGCAATACTTGACTGCTATAAAATTTCAAGTTTTGTGGAAAAAAATGCACTGTTCTTGTAGACAATGATTTTTTTTAGTATCCTTACAAGCAACTAAGGATTGGTGAGGTCCAAGGGTAGATAGCTTGACCCAATATTCTAGATGCCAGCAGGATACTATGCCACATTTTTCCACCTCATTCATCAAAAGCTTCTCCTTTGCCAAAGATGATCCAAAATCCAACATGTTTTTTTTTTTTTTTTTTTAATAGCATTACAGCCCTTGAAGGACCTTAGTAATTTTGATCCAGTCCTCTCTGTTCCTGGTTTTTATTCACGTTCTCTTTAGTTCCAGCCTCATTAAGTCCTCTTCGATCTCTCCTCTAACCGTTTTCTTATTGCCCTATCCTTTGGGTTTGTCTTCATAAAAATCTCTTAACCATTCTATCGCTCTCTGTTCTTTTCAAATGTCCCAGCCAATCTAATCTTCTTGTTCTTTATTTCTGCAACGATATCCGGCGACTCATGTAACTCGCTAAACTCTTTATTGCTTCTTATTTTTCAAGCACCTTCTCTTGTTTGGCTCCGATTATTCTTCTGAATATCTTTCTCTCCCCAGGAGCATACTTTCGTCAATTAGGTTCAGTAACCATGTTTCACTTGTATACATTTCTATTGGACTGAAAACGGTCGTGTAAATAAAGGGCTTATTCCTGCGAGGGACACACTTGGCCTTCATTATCTTGTATAGAGCATCTCGCCCTTACCTTCTCGCTATTGCGTAAAACAGCAAACCATCTCCATTGTTCAGCATTGAAGATTAATCCATTTTAGTTCTTTTAAATTAACATTGTATTCGATATTATTTGAACATAATTAATGTAAAGAAAAGTCTATATAGCAGATAATATTTGCAATTTCATTAAAATTATCTTACTATTATCTTTAATTAAGATAGCCAAGTATCATTAATTACAAACTTTATTAATGTTAATTATCTAGAAACTTTCATTTTCTTACTAATTTATAGAATACATTATAAGAACTTTCTTATTGAAAGTTATTTTCCTGAAACAGATGTATAAAATGTGATTTACTTAAAGGGATTTCCTTTCTAAATATTTTGTATTAAACTCCTTCACTGTAGTAAGTATAAAATCTAGTTTTTCCGCTTTTCTTAGTTAACAGACGTATCTCATAGCGTAGTATAATTTCTCATTTAATATGTTAATGGATATCCAGCAATATTCCAGATCCGGATGGTGAACCTTTTTTGGACCAATTTGTTAAAGTTATAAAAATTTCGAAAAAGTTTTGATTGAATAATTTGTAGTAATGAGAGCCATGGATCAGATATTTTATTAAGAAATTGAAAAATACATACAACTTTTTTTCTTTAATAGCGTGTGCCATGGTAGAGCGTCTATTTTGGTTTATAACGATATTAAGACAACTGGAAATCTTCCTTTCTGGAAAAGAAGATGGTGGTCGTTCGTGATGTGAACTTCATGACTAAGACGATATGAGAGCTTCATAACACTTATCATACTAGACAATCGTCATTAAACGCCCTCGATTGTGACCAATTATCTGCAATTTATTAATGAACTCTAAGAGCGGTCAGAACAAGGCTACGCAGCTATGATCTAGTCTCTAGATCTAGTTACTCCACATTAGGTCCTCTACTTCTTTGAGAGGCAACGAACAGAAAAACGACTTTTTGCAAACAGCAATTATAGGGATAATGTTCTCTTTCTAGATGTGTCCAGTTGCGTTTATACCATTCAGAACAACGGAACGTATTTGAAGAAAAAGTGGAGAGCGCTTTTTTTTACGTTTGCTACGCGTGATTCACAGCCTTTCCTAAGGCAATCAGTTATGGTATGGAATCAACGCGCATGCCTGAGCTGTCATACAAAATGGAGCTTTGACCCTAAATAAGTACAAAAGTCTTTCTGGAAGTTGTGATTCCATTTGCTCCATTTATTTGAGAGAAATTTGTTTATGATAATGCTCGACAACATATAGCTCGTATCGTAACACAATACTTGGAGCAAATAGGAATTACCACAATTAATTGGCCAGCAGTTTCTCCTTACTTGAAGCCTATTCGAGCACATTAGAAAGCATGTAATACATCCTATCCGCTCCCAAACAGAGGTAAAACAGCTCCGAATTGCTCTTGTAGAAAAATTGTTTACAGTTGTGAAACATGAAATCTGGCTACTTATTTACTCGAAGTCTAGAGACAAGATCAGAGACGTTGTTGATACCCGCTATTGCAAGGAAAACCAGGTAATAATCAGCAATAATTTTTTTTATTTATCAGTCTAAAGCTTTTCAGATGTTTGGGTGATTTTTTTTTTTTTTTTAATCAAGTGTCACGGACACTCACGAGTTTCTATGTGGTTTAATTGCGTTTATCTGTATATTAATTGTTTTTTCTTTTAATTAGAACTTTAAAATCACATACTTATGCATGTAACCAATAAAATTGATACAAATATATAAAAATAATAAGTCGTGATACGTGTGGAACGGTAGGTAGGTTATCCATCATTCGATAATGGACAATTAATTACCCAAGTGTTTGCGGGGCCAATGATGCTTCAATTGTCTAGTAGTATTATGTATATTTTAAAATAATATTTTTAATTTAATTTCAGAATTAAAAAATATGTATATTTTTAAATTTAAGGTAAAATATAAGTGTTCTATATTATGTGTCCGCTTTTTTTTTTTCCATGGGTTAATCATGTATAAATTTTTCATATATGTATGAAAATGTCTTATTCCATTGTAAGTATTATACACGTGGGCGTCTTCACTAAAGCTTGTAGGCCACGTGGAAACTTGAAAAAAAATATATTTTTCTTAAAGAACGGGAAATCCATGAGGACGACCTTATATTCGTTCATTCATATGATATTCTGAAGGAATTTTTTCAAACTACAAAAGATTATTAAATTTTAATAATCTAGATAATAGTACAGAACAATTTAAATCTACAATGGTAGTTTGCATCTTGAATTTTCCGAAAGCCATAAATTGTATGAATGAAAACAGTATTTTTTTAGCGTTATTGTAATATTCTGGATATATTTTGAATGGACAGCACTTTTTATTTAAATAGTGGTTCACTCTTTTTAATCGGATTTTGGTTGTATACATTTGAATTATAAAAGGCATACTTAACGCCATTTAGCAGTCAGGACTGACAGTTTATGTTGCCGGTGGCGCAAGTGGCTTAGCTCACCCACTCTTTTGTACTAAGCATAACAACTTCCATAAGAGTAGTTTAGATGTTTCTGCCCTCGCAACAAAAGAAAAGAAGAGTTTATTGTTAAGTTTTCTTGTAACACAAGCATTTCATGACCAGAGTAGGGGAGTTATTTTAAGGCGCTTCATATCTGAGGTCATTGACGCCCATAGCCTTCCAGGGCTAGCCAGCCCAGCCTTCGGGCACTGTTCTCTCGTTGCAGATTATACTATGCATTACCAGACGGTAAATCGTAGAGGATCCTAAGGCAAGAAAATCTAAGGGTAGCACTGTTGGTCTCCAATCCGGCACCTCCACGTTACAAGTCCAATGCGAGTTACATAATTAGATTATGTAAAAAGATCTGTGCTGAAGAGAACCTGCATACTGAGGAATAGAGTGATATGCATCTTCTCGGACAGCCAGGCTGCGCTGAATGCACTTCGGGCATTCAGAATTACCTCCTCCCGGGTCAGGGGGTGTAGAGACTCCCTGGAGGCATTATCCCAGCACAACAAAGTTCGACCATTATGGTGCCGGGTCCTCAAAGGTCTCCTCGATCTTGAATTGAGGGGCTAGCCAACCCTACGTCCACGCCGTGAGGACCGGGCAACGCGCTCTTTGAGTGCGGCCAACAGGGCAATGGCGGGCCTGGCGGCAACCCACCGCGGGCCACCTTTTTAGTGTACCCCATCCTGCTTTCCCGTCCAACCCGATCCCTCACTTCCTCTATCGTGGGATGGGGGGTGGATTAGCTGCCCCCTCAGGTAAGGGCGACCCTGCGAACATCCCAGCCCAACATCTTACACGGGGAACATACACAATTACGAACACACACACAACAACACGTACACGCACATAGTACAGACTTGTTAGTAGGGCCCAATCTAAGGTGTTACGCGTTCCGTGCCGAGGGATGGATGGCACAGGGGTACTGTGTCGATAACGGAGCCTCCGGGGTACCGGGCGAAACCCCGGAGTATTTAGCCTTGCCCGGCTAATGCGGGGCTCTGGTCGGGTGGACGACCCTATCCCTAGCTACTCGTGGGAATCACATGGGTAAGAAGAAGAAAAAATTAAAACTTCAGGCATGGATGCCATCGAGAACTGGTGCGACAGGCCATGGGGAGGGGAGAAACCCCACAACCAGCACAGCCAAAGCACCAGTTAGTAGATTCACGGTGACTGCCCAAGGCACAGATGGTGGGGTTCCCGGTCCCGCAGCCACTATGGCCACGGTGGAAACTGGCGTTATGCCAGGGACTGCCAAAGGCCGGGCCTGCGGGCCTGGGGGCTCCTCTGTCCAAAAGGCCAAGGCAAAGGCCGGAAACTTTAAAGCGGGGTCGCTAGAAGCGATCGAGAATATGACAGACAAGGACGTTCAAGCCGCCAGGCTGTCAGGGCTCTCCAGGAAGGAGCTCAAAGCTCGCGTTGAGGCGGGCCAGGAGTATCTTCAGGCCAAACGCCAGTTAATAAAGGAAAACTACCTTCAATGGGTAGAACGTACGACACAGGCGACTAAGAGGCCAAGGTCGGAGGGGGAATCCCCACAGCAGCAGCGGCCGCCCAAGAGGGTTAAAGCCAAGACTGTGGAGAAATCCTACAGTGAGGCTTCCTCATCGGCGAAAATTGCCGTGGTGCAGAAGGGCTTCCCCGATTACCAGTTAGGCATGGATGAACTACAGGCCATCCAAAATGCCATTTTGGGGGAATACGACAAGATCCCAAGAGGCGGGCCGCAGGTCAGGTTGGCCAAATGTGCCCATAAACCAGGGTTCCTTGTCATTACCTGCGTAGGGGACGATAGTCTGGGGTGGCTGAGGGAGATTATCCCAAAGCTCAAACCCTGGGAAGGTGCAAGCCTCCAGACACTCGAGGGGAGGGACATACCGGGCCCAGAGACCTGTAAGGTCTTCATCCCCAACGAGGGGGGTAAGCAGGTTGAGGCCGAGAGGGTGCTCCATCGTTTAGAGGTGAGCAACCAGGGGCTGAAAACCGAAATGTGGAGGGTCTGGGGATGCTTACCCGTTGAGGGTGGGTGTCTCTGGACATTCTCAATGGACAGGGGGTCATTGGCGGAGCTCAAAAGGCTGAACATGTCCCCCTATTTTGGTTGGGGGCGAGTGACTTTTCGTCACAAGCTTCCGAAAAGCAAAAGCTCGGAGGAGGCCAAGGCGATGGAAGTGGAAGGAGATCAGCCACAGGCCGAGAGCTTGGTGAGGGTGGACTTGCCAAAGGGGGGTCAGGGGGGCCTGGAAGGAGAGATGGCGGCGTTGCAGGCTGCCCTGGCCGTACTACCCGTAGGAGAGGGGCGGATAGAGGAGGGGGCGGACGTCAAGGCGGGGGTCCCGGTGGGTGCGTCTCCTGGCGGAAGCGATGCCGGCTTGCTCCACAGGTCTCAAGGCCAGGAGCGGTTGCCGGAGGTTGCGGAAGCCGGGGGGCGACCCTTGGGACCCGGGGCCGACGTTCCGCCCCCCTCGGAGACCTAACATGGCGATCAAGATGGTGCAGGCGAACCTCCACCATGCAAGGGCCGCTTCGGCCGTGCTTAGTAGGAGGTTCGACAGGGAGGGGCTACATGTAGCCCTACTGCAGGAGCCGTGGTGCCATGGGGGGATCGTCCGAGGACTGCATCCGAAATTTGGGAAGGTGCTGTACAACAAGTCTGTAAGTAGACCCCGAGCGTGTATAGTGCATAGTAACAAGGTGAGCTGTGGATTAATACCGGAGCTGTGCTCCGCCGATTTTGTTACAGCTCTCCTAACTATCAACACCGAAGAGGGAGCGGAAAGGCTGGTTATTAGCTCTGCGTACTTCCCCGGTGATGAGGATTTCCCCCTCTGTCTACTGAGAAGAGTAATGGACTACTGCAGAGGTGGGAACTTGCAGCTGGTGCTGGGATGCGACGCCAACGCGCACAACACTGCCTGGGGGAGCACCGATATCAACCAAAGGGGTAAGTACCTTTATGAATTCATTACTGGTGAAGGGTTGCATGTAGCCAATGTAGGCTTGGAACCAACTTTTGTGACTGCAGCTAGGAGGGAGGTGCTGGATGTGACGCTAGCCTCGCGCTGTATGTTGAGTAAAATTGCTCACTGGCATGTATCAAGTGAGCCATCGTGCTCGGACCATAGGCACATAAGGTTTGATATATGCACTCCACCATTGGTCATTACCAGGCTTCGAAGCCCGAGGGAGACCCACTGGGAGGGATTTGTAGGGAGTCTCAGTGAGTCTCTCGGTGACCTTAAAGTGGATGTACGGACAATAGGAAGTCTGGGACGGGCAGTGGCACAAGTAACCGAGGCGATTTTGGACGCCTACAGGGAAAACTGTCCGGAGAAGGAAAGGCCTAATAGGTCGAAGACGGTCTGGTGGAATGATCACCTCGAGAGAAGGAGGAGAGAGGTGAGGAGGCTGTTTAACAAAGCCAAAATCAACCAAGACTGGGCATCGTATAGAAGGGTACTGACGCAGTATAATGTCGAAATAAGGAAGGCCAAGCGTAAAGCCTGGCGAAGATTCTGTGAGGACGTAGCAGACACTTCGGAGTGCGCGAGAATCCACAGAATCTTAGCAAGAGAAGGTACTGCGGACAGGGTAGGGTTCCTGAAGAAAGATGACGGAACCTACACTAACTCGATAGAGGAGTCGCTGGAGCTGCTCATGAGCACACATTTCCCAGGGTCCTCTTATGGAGAGGCCCCTTCAGAGGTTGAGGGGCTGAGAAGGCCTGGTCGGGCGGATTGGAAAATCGCGAATCACGTCATACAGCCGAATAGGCTAAGATGGGCGATTGGAAGATTCAAGCCCTATAAAGCACCAGGCGTGGATGGAATTTACCCCGTCTTCCTGCAGAAGGCGGTGGAGGTGTTGACACCACACCTATGTAGGATCTTTAGAGGCTGTTTGGCCTGGAGATTCATACCGATAGAATGGCAACAGGTGAAGGTCGTGTTCCTCCCGAAAGTAGGGAGATCGGTAGATCAAACGCCAAAGTCGTTTAGGCCAATAAGCCTGTCCTCCTTTCTGTTGAAGGTGATGGAGAGGATGGTTGACAGGTTTATAAGGGACGAGATCTTGAGGATTAATCCTCTCAATAATCGCCAATATGCCTATCAGGCAGGGAAGTCCGTAGATTTGGCTCTGGACGACCTAAATAGGCTACTCCAGAAGTCGCTTGACGACAAGGAAATTGCGGTAGTCACCTTTTTGGATATAGAGGGCGCTTTTAATAACGTGTCCTCAGAGTCTCTTGTTGGTGCACTGACAAGAAGGGGCACGCCCCCTACAATTAGTCAGTGGATAAGGACTAGTCTTTTGGGAAGGACTAATATAGCCACCATCGACAATTCATCTCTTGTGGCCAGGGTGAGTAGAGGCTGTCCGCAGGGAGGCGTTCTGTCGCCATTGCTGTGGACGTTGTTAGCCGATGACATCCTGACCAAATTAACCGCGGAAGGCTTTCATTGCCTAGGGTTCGCGGACGATCTGGCGATCGTGGTGAGGGGGCGGTTCGCGGTAACCGTCTCGGAGCGCACTCAGGGGGCGCTCAATATTGTGAACAAATGGTGTAGAGCGGAGGGTCTCTCCATCAATCCCCACAAAACTCAAGTGGTTCCTTTTACAAGGAAGAGAAATTTACAAGGCTTACAACAGCCAATGCTCGGAGGGGTCGCGATCCCCTTTGCCATGGAAGCCAAATATTTGGGGGTCACTTTTGACCGAAGGCTGACATGGAATTCCCATATTAATATCACCGCACACAAAGCCAAAATCGCCATGGGTAGGTGCAGGAGGCTATGCGGTAAAAGTTGGGGATTAAGTCCGAAGATGGCTCTGTGGATTTATACCTGTGTCGTGAGACCGATGGTAACCCACGGGGCGGTGGCGTGGTGGACAAAGACCTTGCAGATGGGGGGGCCGGGAGCGCTCGGAAGTATTCAAAGGCTGGCCTGTTTGAGTACGACGGGTGCCATGATGACTACCCCCACTGCGGCCTTGGAGGTCCTGTTAAACCTTCCACCACTCCACATCTACGTCCAAGGCGTTGCAAGAGCAGTTGTGGCACGACTACAACAGGGACAAGCACCCATTTATCCCAGGCACACTGGGAAGCATCAAGACCTATGGGAGGAGCTGGAGGCGGACCCGATTTTGGGCCTGCCTACGGATATGATGACTCCTAGGTATGACTTCCAAAAACCCTTCAAAGTCTTGATATTAGACAGAGGGGCATGGAAGAATGGGCCGCCAATTACAGGCGAATCTATGTGGTACACGGACGGGTCCAAGATGGGTGACGGAGTGGGAGCCGGCGTGTACGGGGCTCATCCGAGATGTAATATCTCGGTGAGCCTGGGAAGGCTAGCTACGGTCTTTCAGGCGGAGCTAGTCGCGATTATTATCTGCGCCGCCGAAATAAGAAGACGGGGAGTGCATAACTCCAGAGTCGTCATTTATTCGGATAGCCAGGCTGCTCTGCGGGCAATTGACTCGTGGGAGATCAGCTCAAGGCTGGTGTGGGACTGCCTAGGTGCACTAAGGGAAATTAGTAGCCATAATAAGGTCTTCCTGGTTTGGGTACCTGGGCACTCGGGTCACAGAGGCAATGAGGCGGCGGACCGCCTGGCCCGGGAGGGTTCAATGGGAGCGCTTATCGGGCCGGAGCCGTTCTGTGGTGTCTCAAGATGCCTCAGGAGTGCATCCATTAAGCTATGGATGCAGGACCGATCAAGGGAATGGTGGGTCAAAACTCCAGGCCAGAGACAGGCGAAAAAGTTTATCTATAGCTACTCGCCCAAGCTAACTGCAGAATTACTCCAACTAGGCCGGGTGGCCATAAGGATAGCAGTTGGCATTCTCACTGGCCATTGTAGATTAAACAAGCACATGCATCGCATGGGCCTGGCAACGGATAGCCTGTGCAGGTTTTGTCAGGAAGAAGAGGAGACGGCACTGCATGTGGTATGTCAGTGCGAGGGGCTGGTCTGGCTAAGGTACCGCCTCTTTGGTAAAGAGAAGCTGGTGCCAACAAGCCTCAGCCAGGGCCCTCTCTCGGACCTATTAAGTCTTCTAAGGCAAGCAGGACTCGAGAGGGTGCTCTGATGGCGGGTGCTCTGATTGACCACCTGGGAGCCCCCCCCCAATTCCACAGTTCGGTTAAGGACAGGATAGGGGGAGGGTCTCCAACTAGGGGGGTGCCACAATAGATCCTTGGGGTGTCGCGGTGGCGTAGGCTGAGTAGCCATTCCCCCGGTAGAATCTATCTATCTATCTATTATGGTGCCGGGGCATAAGGGGATTACAGGTAACGAAATAGCCGACCAACTGGCCAGGGAGGGAGCGAATACTCCATTGTGTGGGCCGGAACCTGCTCTAGGGCTAGCCAAAAGTATGGCAAAGGCGTCTCTGAGAGAATAGACTCGGAGGGAGCATAATCGTCACTGGAGGCTAAGTACTGGGGCAAATCACGGCAAAATCGCTATGCCAGAGCTGTGTAGAAGAAGGACCAGATACACCCTGGGACTAAGCACGTATCAGATTTCTCTGATAACGGTCCTGCTTACTGGGCGTGGTAGGTTCAAAAAATATATGGCTGCACAAGATGGGGATGGTGAATATAGAGTCCTTATGTAAACTGTGTCAGGAGAAGGAGGAGACGGCCTTTCACCTGCTGTTTGATTGCGTTGCAATAGGTAGATTGCGGTACGAGATCTTCGGCATATTGAGACCGGAGGAAATCGTACTCCAAGAAGGACTGGTGGGGAATCATTCTAATTCTAGATAATTAGATCATCTAACTGCGCAGATAAGGAGCTATTATGACAATTTGTGATATAATTGATTTTGGTGATATTCTGCAGGGTGTTCTAGAGATATTTATTAGAGATGTGGTGAATTCTAAATTCTAACGAATAAAACGACTTTTTTTTATTGCCTTTAATATGACATTGACAAGTTTACTTTAAACTAAAATAGAAAACATTTACTCAGTTGCCCAAACTTAAGTATAGAGAGGTGGGGATATATTGGTTAGCACAGATGCAGTTAGTTACACAAAACTCAAATCAAATAACATTTGAAATATAATGTCACAGATTCCTCACAGTATCCTAAAATGAATTTATCGGCAAAATATTTCAAATAAAAGTGATGGATTTATTGTATCTGTGCAGTTAGCTTAGAAAGTTTAAAGGAAAAAGTTGCGGACATTTTCGAGAAATTCCAAAAACTCAGAAGCCTATTCTTTAAAGTCCAGTGCAACTGCCAAATGTTTTTCTGAAATACCTAATTAATATATAGGTGGGAGAAATACACACTATACTAGATTAGATTAGATTTGAGCGGGGGATGAGGGTGAGCCTCATTCCACTGCGATCTACAATAAGAGGTCACTTGAGGGTCCCCTTAAACTATAGCACATCCCTCAGCTTCGCCCTCTTAATCAAGCCTAGCAAAGCTGAGAGCGCGGCTCCGTCATGAAGCTTATGGCTTCGGGTTTGCTTGTCCCCAGTTGAAGAAACCTTTCCTCGCCAGGCCGGTACACTCACAAAGGATGTGTGCCGGGGTTCCCACCTCAGTCTTGCAGAATCGGCATGACGCGTTACCTTTAGCAAGTAACAAGCGGTGCATGCGCCTATTCAGCCTACAATGCCCTGTTAGTAGACCCACTATCAGCCTTACATTCCATCGGCTATGGCTCAGTAGATCCCTCGTAAATTTAGGCAAATGTCTCTTGACAAAAAATTTTGCCTGCCTCTATCTTGGTGTTCTCTCCCACCAATGCTTCTTGATAGAAGTTTGAATTAGGCTCTTGGACAATCCGCAGAAGGGTTCTGGGCCTATAAAGGTATCTTTTCGAACCCTCTCTCGCCAGGGCATCCGTCCTCTTATTGTCCGGAAACCCCGCATGCCCCGGCACCCAGGCGAGGGTCAGCTTCTTTCGAGCACCCGCCTCGGTTATGGCAGCTATCCCACACCAGTCTTGAGATTATCTGGTATGAAGAAAGTACCTTCAGGGCAGCCTGACTGTCCGAGTATATGGCCACTCTCCTACCCAGCAAACCTTGCCTTATAAATCTTCTTAGCGCAGACGCCACATCTTCAGCCTGAAAGACTGTGGCGTACTTCCCTAGGCTGGCCTTAATCTTGACTTTAGGCCTGCCCCCATATACCCTCAGCTCCGAACCCAGCCGGATTTTTGGAGCCGTCTGTATACCAGACCGAACCGAAAATGGGGTGCTGTTACCGTCCCAATCTTCTCTTGTTGGTATGATGATTTGGAAGATCCTCTCAAAGTGATACCTAGGAACCATCCTGTCAGTAGGCATTCCAAATAGATAGTCAGCCTTAATTTCCTCACTCAACCTCTAGTTACTACGATCATGCCTAGAGGTGATGGATGGTGGCCTCTGCAAGAGCCTATGGATTCCCATTCTGGCTTCGCCTTGAACAAGGATACGTAGTGGTGACATTGTACTGAAGAGATACTTTAGAGCAAAGCTTAATGTAGCTGTTCCTGTAAAGCCCCTTCCAGAAAACGATTTTTTTTGAAAAATAAAAAGTGATAAACATTCACTTGTGTAAATAGAAGAAAATCGTTGGCGCCATTTTTGAGAAAAACCGCGAAAAACTAAAAAAAAAAATGCTTCTGTAAAGTTGCGCAACTTAAAGCAATATCAAGTTTGAGCTTTCTGAAATTTTTCGTGTTTTAGATATTTTGTACTTAGAGGACTTCAAGATATTTATTTCCGGTGTAAACTCAATTTCGTAAAATTTGAGACGATCCTAATACTTCCGCTTATCAGGAGTAAGAGAAAGTAAGAATTTGATTTTATACCAATTAAAAGGAAAAAAACATTCCCCACTCTTAAATATACGTATATTATGACAATGGATTATTGTGGAAAAGAAATGTATTATTCTGTTAATATTTATTTACATATAAAACAGAGAAGGAAAAACAGAGAGGAAAATGGAATATGACAAGGCAAGGAATGGAAAATGAAAATGAAAGAATTTACAGTGTTTAAAGGAGGTTGTGGAAATGTCTATGTATTAGTGAGTGTGCGCACGCAGCTCTGGGTCCCACTTGGAATTAGAACGGAAATGGAGTCAGATAGTAGCGGAAACAGTGGATGAAACTTTGATTCCGGCTACTAGGTACGATGAATATATAGAGGTACTCTGTTGGAATGAGATGAAGTTTGTATAAAGTGTTACCCGTTCTTGTCCACTACTAAACTCACAAATAAACTTCACATTTCTACCTACCTATTGTCGCTCTCTTTATCATTAGTTCCTAGTTGGTCACAGGATACTTACTAAGGGTTTCATACTTCTGCATCTACCAGGAATTCTCCATGTTTCCCTAGTATACCCATTTCTCTCATTTCCTAACTTATACCCTTACAGTTTCAATCTAACCAACCTTAATATTGACTTGGATATTCCTACCAATCAAACTTGGTAAATTTCAATTCTTTTATATTCTCATTTTTTGTATTTAGAAATAAATTATTCTAAAGTTACTGTAAGAATAAAATATACAATAAAAATAAATAATGCGTTTATTTGTCAAACAAAATTTTATGAGTTTATCCTGTGACATACCATCACCAAGTGTATCAACTTGGTTTAATATTGATCTGTTAACTCCTACAACAATAGTTTAAAATAAATTTAAATGTGCTATATAGATCATACTTTTTATTTAGTTTATTTATATACTTTATTGTAAAAAAAATTATTTTGAAAATATTTAGTTTAAGTTTATATTTTATGTTGTTTATCTATTTTTCTGATTTGTATTAAAACCTTTGTACAGACCCTGAAGAAGGCAATAAATTTGCCAAAACGTCAGTAGAAATTTAAAAAGATTTCTTTTGTTTGATAGAACCTCTCAACATCCAATTTACAACATTGAATACTGCGTTCGTAACGAACACCAAAAACATTATTATTATTATTATTATTATTATTATTATTATTATTATTATATTATATTATTATTATTATTATTATTACTACTATTTATTATGTTACATGCTAAGGTCAAATTTTTATTACTCAGGATTTTTTTATGAAAATCAAAACTCATTTCTTACTCCTTAGTTAATATCCGTTTTGAGTTCAAGAAAAGTGGTTTTTAGGAAATGGCCTCTGTGTGTGTGTCGTATTAACTGCATAGATCAAAAACGAAAAATCGTAGTACGTTCAAACTTGATATTCCGTTTAGGTATCACCATGGGATCCGGCAGTACGTTATCTGCCAAAATTCCTTAACCGGAAGTACCACTTTACTGAATGTTTTTTTTTTTCACTTTTTTTTGTAATTTTCTCAAAAATAGCTCCAACAATTTTCTTGAAATTTTGTATATCAACTATAAATACTAAGATCTTTAACTTTTACCAAAAACATATCTCTGGGAAAATTAATTTAAGGGCACTTTTAGTGGAGGGATGATGGGAGGTTAGGTTTTCCTCTAAAGTACTAGTTCAGTTTTTTTTTTTTTTAAGGCGTCTCAACATCTGTGGGCATTTGCGCCCGGAGCCTTCTCAGTGCACTGCCGGCCTCCGGACAGTGTTCTCCCGTTACAGACAGCACTACCCATCACCGGACAGTGAGCTGTAGGGGCTCCTAGGAAGAGAAAATCTAAGGGCAGCACGGCTGGATTCGAACCCGTGATCTCTGCGTTGCTAGTCCAGCGCGCTACCACTGAGCTAATCCCTTCTAGTTCAGTTTATTACACAAATCTATCAACTAAGTAATATTAATTAGAATTAAATATGTTATTAAAATCCCGAGTTTTCAAGAAAATCGGCTGAGCAGAATTGCAACTTTGCAATTCAAAAAAAAAAGACTGAATAGTTTTTGAGTTGTTTTTTTTTGTGATTTTTTCCATAAAAATGCCGACGATTTTTAAAACTCTAAATAAGAATTGTTAGTGTGAAGAAAAAATTTGCCATTTCGCAGTAAGATAAAGTCGTGTTAGTGTTTCACACCAGACTTTTTTTTGTACAAAATACTTTTCATTTGCCAGTTAGCTTATTTCCGACTTATAAAATAAATACAAAAATTATATTCCAAAATATGTACATTTTAAGTAAATGTTAGTTTAATTATTAAGTCTTGGAGTACATCTTGAAGTAGTCTAGGTAGTTTCGGTTTTAGTTATCCTGCTATTTATTCTCTGTCCAAATCCGCAGACATTCTCGTAGCTGAAAAAATTATATATTATTTAAATGATTGTGAATACTGACATAGAATATGAATAGTGTTGCCAAAAAAAACAAAAAAAAAACGGTTGATTGAAAATGATCTGATAAAGGACATAGAATAAAAAAAGTCACGTGAAAAATTAGTTGATTAATAAAATTATAATTAATAATTTAATTTTTTTTTTTTGTTATAAATGACATGAGAAAATTCAAATTTAATTATAATAATAAATTTCTATAAAAAAAAAAAAAAAAATTCTCGTGACTAGTTTTCAAATAATAGATAAAAAGAAATGGGGGGGGGGATAATGAGGTGCACGCTCAGGTGCGTACGAAGTCATTGTTGGTAGGGTGTGTAAAAAGCATCTTTTTTTTCTACTTATTTTTTTTTTTTTCTTCCCACGGCAAAAGGTTTGTTTGGATGTTGAGTTTAAAGGGTTTTGTAGTGTGAGGAAAATACATTGAATGCAGAGTAGTAGTGGTGGGGGTGGGGTGGGGGACGGTCTTTAGGAGAAGCTTTGGCATTCGACATAGAAAAGTAAAACTCCTTCAAGAGATTATAAGTGTTGGGTTTTAGGGCACGTGAGATAGACCGGGGGTGAAGTGGGGGGTCGGGAGATGTGTTGAATACTGGAAGAATGGAAGAAAGAATAAGTATGAAAGATTGACATAGTGAATGAGTGAGAGAGACAGATAGATAAAGAGTGAGTGGATGAAAAAGTGCAAGGAAAATGGTTCTACCGCTAGAAACTCTTTGCAGAGAAAGAGAAGGTTTTTCAGCCAGACAAAACCAAAGAGCAATAAAATGGCAGGAAAGTGAAGGGGAATACAGAACCGGGGGGGGGGGGGGTGGAGGCGGATAAGAGCGGAGGCCTTTTTATCCTAGTGTACTTGTATTTGGGTAGGTCTGGTTGTACACCCTATAAGAGGGTTTTCCATGAATCAATATATTACATGAAAACAGGTTTGGGTCTATTTTTTCCAGTTTCACTCAAACACCAAACCAGTGAGTCTTTTTTTTTTTTCTTCGTAACATTATTTTCACTTACCCAAGTTTGAAAAATGTTTTTTAACTCTATCCACTTATTTAATAATAATAGAATTGCAAACACTCAGAATATAATATAATATTATAATTTTTAGTTATTGCATGAACTTTGTCCACTCAAGTGACGAAGTACTTAACTGAAAATTCAATTGCCAATTATTATAGTTTTGAATATTAAATTTTCTTTTTGTCTTTATCAATCAACCAACAAGTTTTACCATTTATATTAAGAGCGTGAGAATGAGAGAAGACAGAGCTGTTGAACGTAAAAATTAACGTAGCACCTGATGCTTCCGTTCAATCAATAACTTTTCTATATCACCTTTTAATGTTTATTGGGAAACATTTCACTAAGTTTTTCATCACACTTGAAATATATAATAATAGTCACCTTTTTCTTTATATTCATTACAATTACTCTTTAGCAAAGTAAATTAAAACATCTAACAACATTGATCTTTTCTGGTTTATGCGGTCTTTTTTTCATGTAAAACATTTGAATTTCTGGGTTGAGACCGCGTTAGTTATGTCAGTGGCTAGAAACCGACGTTTCTAGCCCATATTGCAATAGGCTTCTTCAGAATCGTTACACGTTGAATGCACCTTGGTAGTGGTAAAATGGGTATGACATTGACCTCCGCCATCTTAGCTGCTGCAGTTGGTAGGCGGGGCTTAATTTTTCTCTTCCTTAGTCTCGTTTGGTTAGCGGCTGGCAAGGTCTAAGTCTTCCATCCTACCCCCCATCTGCTAAAGTTTTAACCTAGTTCTGCTTCAGAAAACCATTAAACATAGTCTAAGCAGAATATGAACCACTGCTCAGGGAAAGAAGAGAAAAAGCAAGGGAAAAATGCTTGTAATGTTTTTCCGAAGCAAGAAAAGCTTAAAACTTGGGCAGGAAGGCATTAGGATGGGTGACTGAGACCTCTTCACTCGCCAGCCAACCGTGGGCAAGGAAGTGAGAAAATTAAGCCCCGCCCAACCACCTTCAGCCAAGATGGCGGAGAAAAGTGCCACGCCTATTTTCTACCAAGGACCATTTAGCTTTCAAGGAGATTCATTACCTTGAAGAAGTTCATAGCAATATGGGCGAAACTTCGGTTTCTAGCAAACCACTGATACGGTCTCAACCCGGAAACTTAAGTGTTTTTCTATCCTTGTTTACAAAGCAATTTTTTTTCATATCTTTCTAAGAGTAAACTGCATATTTTTATTTCACTCTCTGCTTGTCTGTCTTTATGCTGAATATATTTTTGATACGACTTGGAATTTAGACAAAATTATATAGTTCAAGGATGACACTAAAAATAAACTTTTTTGGGTAACCTATGTATGTTGACGTAAAAGGTGATGAGGTGACCTACGCTAAGGCAAAGGAAAGGCACAGAAACACCACTGATGGAATCGGAATCCTTTTCTAGAATAAGCAACGAAACTATACAAAAAGAGATAAAAAATGAGAAAGAAATCAAGAGGCCTTAGCTATGTAGAATACTATCAGGCTAAAATTTTGCTGAGCAGCTGCTACAACCGGCAAAGGTCTGAGATGTGATAAGTTTGAGCAAAATAGGGTTATGCTGGGAGGTTAAACGAGTATTATTCGCTTTATAGGAAAATTGAAAAAACAGAATACGATACAGATTACGATTGCAGATTCTGTGTTGAGAGGGCTTCAATACATTTAAAGGAATGCGATACTATCATCTAGAGAAGGTTTAGAAGCCAGGATACATACGAGGGATTGGAGAAGGAGATATTACTTCCCAGATCTTGCCATTTCTTAGAGAAGTAGGCTTAGAAGGGATGATGTAACTTGAGAGATCTCACCGTCATATACTAGAGGACACCATAGATCTTTTAAGGTACTAGTCAAGAAACCTATTTTTTTGAAGTAAATTACCATACTTTTTCCTGAGGAATAGTTTTGTTATGAGCATGGAATCGTAACTGAGAGGTCCATAGTTTGGGCTCCAATTATAACTGCTAAATTTATATAACTTTAATGAATGTTAATGGTAAAGTATATGCTTCCACCTACGTCCACGACACCTAATATGGGTAGTTGGACATTAAACCCACCTGAAAAAATAGGCATTACTTTACTTTTTTACTTTACCGTAGCTTATTCTTTATTAAATATTTTATTTATAATTCGCATCGATTTATTTGTTTTATTTGATGTTACAAACTACTTTATGAAATTTATAAGTTGAAAAAAAAAAGAAGGTAAAAGCAGTATGTATTGAAAATAAGATCAGTAAATTTAAAAAAATATAAATCAAGTATTTTTTTTTTTTTTTTTTAGAATGAGACAAGTATTAATTTATTTTGAAACAAAAATGCAAATCAAAAAAAAAATATTCATGATAGGCGGTGAAATTTATTGACCTTATGAATTTGTAGATATTTATAGGCGTGAAATTTTGAAGTAAAATGCTTAAATCTTATTGACTTATTTAGTTTGTGAGTTTATAGTGTAATAGACGCTTGTGAGTGTTGTTTCTCAGTGGATAATTCACTTAGCAAGTCCACTCAGTCACTTAACATCAACAATAATGTAATTAAAGTACTCGGTAAACTCTAATTAATGCTCTTGAGTTATACAGTTTTATTCAGTATCACATTTAACTAATCGTTGAATATAAAATTGTTGAACTTAAAGACATCTTCACAATTTTTATCTTCTACATAAAAGCAGAAATGTATATTTCAAATACATATTTGATAAATATTGACTTAAAATAGTTTTTTTACAACTTTTTATAAATCAAACTACTGGTTACTATATTTGCAACAAACACGTTCAATCTGTGGATAATGGTTGCAATAATTTTTAATTGATACAAGCTACTTATATTGTATTGTTCTGGCTATTTCACATGCTCCAAACCCGCAAGATAACGTGTCTTCTGGGTAGTCAAGTTTTTGGTCAAGTAGCTCCACCCAAGTTTCCGTCGTCATTCCATCACCAGCCCTACTTACATGACAAAATTACCAGTCTGTCGCCATGTTCATCACCAGTCTACGCTCTCTGTTTATCAATTCCTTGTCACTTACTCTATCCCTATATCAGGTCCTTTAGCGTGTAAAATTATAAATCTTTAGTTAATTATAGTGCAGAACAAGTTAAGTTTCTAGGTTTAGAATTTTCTCCTTTCCGACCGGCCAAAAATCTCATTACAGTATTATATATAATTGAAATTAATTTTAACGTTGTTTTTTTCTTAATAAACAATAAGGGAAGGTCCTTAGATTTAGGGAGAACACTGTCCGGAGGCCGGCAGTGCACTGAGAAGGCTCCGGGCGCAAATGACCACAGATGTTGAGACGCCTTAAATAAAAATAAAAAAAAAAAAAAAAAAAAAAAAAAAAAAGGGAGGGATTAGCTTAATGGTAGCGCGTTGGACTCTCAGGCGGAGGTCCCAGGTTCGAGTCCAGTGCTGTCCCTTAGATTTTTTTCTTCCTAGGTGTCCTCTACAGCCCACTGTTCGGTGATGGACAGTGTTGTCTGTCTACCTGTTTTTCAATCGAATTCTCTTATTCTTATGTATTACCTCTTATTTCGTATATTTCTTTATTCTTTTTAAAACCTTTTTACTTTCTTTTACTCCTAGTAAGAGGAAGTATTACTTTCTCTTACTCCTAGTAAGAGGAAGTATTGTATCGTGTCAAATTTTCGATATTGAGTTTTCACCGGAAATATCCGTTTTGAGGTCCCCTGAGTCTAAAAAAAAGTAGTTTTTAGCAAATTGTCACTGTGTGTATGTATGTATGTGAACAGCATAGCTCAAAAACGAAAAACCATAGAAAGTTGAAATTTGATATTCCGTTTAGGTATCTCCATGGGATCTCACAGTACGTTATCTGACAAAATTCCTCAACCGGAAGTACCACTTTACTAGTTGTTTTTTTTTTATTTTTTTGCAATTTTCTCAAAAATAGCTTCGATGATTTTCTTTAAACTTGTTATGTGAACTACACATACAAAGAGGTACAACTTTTATTTAAAACATTTCTGCGGGAAAATTCATTTAAGGGCACTTTTGGGTGAGAGATGGGGTTAGATTTTCCACTAAAGTGCTATTTCAATTTACTATACAATTCTGTCACTGAAATAATATTAATTACAATTAAATATATTGTTGAAATTCCTTGTATGAAAAAAAAATCGGATAACCGGAAGTGTGTTTTTCCTGAAATGTATTTTTCAGTTTTCTGGTATTTTTTTTTAC
The DNA here is from genome assembly GCA_011037195.1 of Triatoma infestans. Taxonomy (NCBI): domain Eukaryota; kingdom Metazoa; phylum Arthropoda; class Insecta; order Hemiptera; family Reduviidae; genus Triatoma; species Triatoma infestans. The sequence goes on along the minus strand of JAAEAF010002889.1, from coordinate 69,264 downwards.
TTTCTTGCGCTTTTCTCAAAAATGGCTCCAACAATTTTCTTCAAACTTGTTATATCAACTAAACATACAAAGATCTAAAACTTTTATTCCTAACATTTCTCTGGAAAAATTCATTTAAGGACACTTTTGGTGGGAGAGTGGGGTTTTGTTTTTCTCTAAAGTGCTATCATCATAGTAGATTATACAATTCTACCATCCAAACATAATTAATTACAAATAAATAGACAGCTAAAATTCCGATTTTCAAGAAAATTAGTAAACCGGAAGTACGCTTTTACTGAACTTTTTTTTACACTTTTCAACGAACTCCAACGAATGTCATCAAATTTGGTACACAAACTCTAAAATTTGTCAATTACGATTTTGAAAACGGGAATAAGAGAAAGTTGTGCGAGTGTTTCATCAGATTTTTTAACCTATTTATTTTATTAATTTCCTGTAGGAAAAGATTTAATAGGATATTTGAATTGAAACTAATTTTTTTTCTTACTTTCATTAGCTTAACTAGAATTCAAAATTCTTGACTTGCAAACTCCTTTATAAACAGAATCAATTGTTTTAACTCACTAATTAATGTTAATTATTATTCGAATCTTAATTGAATGATTAATTTATTATGCTAATTAATATAATCACCAGTTTAGTAGTTCTGATTTCTGGACCAGATAATACAAGATATAATTCTTCATTACTGTCTCAGAGAGTGTGTATATATCCGGTATTTTATCCGTCATAGCATGCCTATTGGTTATGTTTCTGATCGGTTTCGGATTTTCATCCAGCGCCCGAGCAAATTCACCAAGTACGTATAGAGAGTTCACTTCAACGAAATGTTTTTGTTAGACTCACACCTGTCGGATGCGTATATATATGGGAAGGTTATAAGGTTATGTTACTATGTGACCGGGTTTCATGACAAAGTGGAATTATTATAAACTGTGATTAGACATTAGAAAATAATGTATATATAATAAATTGCATGTTTTGAAGAATACCTTATAAGTAAATTTGAATAGTGTTGTTAAGTATGCTCAGTGTTTTATCAAGTCATTTGTTTTGAGGGGGGGATGAGTTATTTCAGGAGTATACTATACTAATAAGAATAGATAAAGTTTGAAGAAAGGCAATTCAAAGACAGTGAAAAGCTTGTACACGTAATAAATAAATGTGAAATATAAGCAGGGTTAATTTCAAGAGAATATGTAAGTAAATTGATATGTAAGAAGGTTGGCAGCAAACAGCAGATTCGAGATAATATTATTATTATTATTATTATTATCTGTCTGTGGGGAGGGAAACCCTATGCTATCCAAAGCCTCACTGGCCCATATAGCTACCCCAAGAAAAACAACAACAAGCCGGGTCTATAACAAAAATGCAGACCCAGATCTAATCCATCTAAGATTCACCGCAGTCCGAATAAATCGGACAATAATCTTAAGCGGAAATAGCCTAAGCTCTTCCACAGACATCCTATTCCAACCAAAGGTCCTGAACCTAATTTCCTCACAACCCAAGCAATCAGTCATAAGATGGATGGGTGTTTCCTCCTCTGTCTCACAGACTCTACAAAATGGATCCGGCATGAGCCCCATTATGTAGAGATGTCTCCTTAAACCACAATGTCCAGTAAGAGATCCAACCAGATGCCTGAGAGCGCTACGTGAAAAACACAGCAACGTCTCACTAATGGCCTTGTCCGGACCCCCGATGAGCATTTTGGACTGCCGAAAACCAACTGAGTTCATCCATAAGGATGAATGCTGTGAAGCTGTCCATGTCTGGAAGCCTGACAGACATGTGCCAGAAGACACGCCAACAGCAGGCTCGGGACAATGAAAGGAAGAGAGGCGTCTAATTTGGCAAACCTATCCACCTGCTCATTTCCAAAAATTCCCATGTGACCTCGCACCCATACTTGAAGCACATCCTTCAGAGAAGAAAGCTCTTCCAGTCTTTTAGAACATACTAACACCAACCTGGAAGTGAAGACACATGAACTCAGCGCCTTCAACGCAGCCTGGCTGTCCGAGCAGATACAAACACCTTTTAAGTTAGTGTTACGTACCCTCTCATCCAAAACACAACAAAGAATAGCATAAACCTCAGTCTGGAAGACCGTGGTCCATTCACCAAGAGATACAGTCAAATGATCTCCGGTCTCAAAATAGACCGCAGCTCCAGACCTACCATCCATTCTGGAACCGTCCGTGTAAAACCGGAAGTATTTATCAGGTATCATGCCAGATGGACCCAATCTTGACCAATCTTCCCTATAGGGTAACCTGACACTGTAAGAATGCTCGAAAACAAAAGTCTTCAACATTCTATCAGAGGGAAAACCTGTAACAGGAACCTTCAAACGCATCTCGCGATAAATGGTAGAGTGTCCATCGCTACCCTACCTAAAACCTGCCTGTTTAATTCTATAACAGGCTTTCATTGCCATAGTTTTCACCTCTACAAAGAGCGGTGGAATTCCTAAAGTCTCCATTGCAGCTGTAGGCGTGGTCAGCATCGCACCGGTTACCGCCAAACAAGCCAAGCGTTGAATATCCTCAAGCCTAATAATATTAAAATGAATAATAAAGAAATCAAATGTATGCGTTATTATTTATCATGCTTATTTTAAAATGATATTAATTTATGTTTAAATTACATTAAGAATATGTTGAGAGTGATGTGGTGGAGATGTGTGTAAATATATATTTGTGTATTATATTATTAATAAATTATAATCTATGTGAATATCTCGAGAGTGAAAAAAATTTTGAGTGGAACGTGAACAAGATAGACGATGTGACGATTGTAGTACGTTGTACACCAGCATAAGTATGGACTGTAACCTGTTGTACTATGGAAAGCAACAGGTTTCAGAATTCTACTAGCTTTCAACATAATATATAAGTAAGTTTTCACCAAGACTTGTGTTTTTATTGAACTTGTGGGTTCGCGAGGTAGAAAAAAGAATCATATTGGATTATCAATAATAATTGTAGATTTATTATACTAAATTTGAATATTTTTGGGCTAATACTATTTTACCGTTTTTTTGGAGTAAATGATTACTAAATGATAAATAATTTTAGAAAGGTTGGCCTAATATCATCATCCTCCCCCCCACTCCCAAATTGTTATAAAACTCTAGAATTCGTTAATGACAGAATTATTATGATAAGATTCTCTGATTTTTAATTACTTAATAATTCATGTTTAATTCTTCAAAGTGTGGCATTATACTATGCTAGTTATGATTATGATTTCAAATATGGTGTGAAAAATTCACTTTACCTAATGAACTAATTACTTCATTCATCATTAATACAAGTTATCAATCATTAACAATAAAATAGTTGCAGGAAATGATGATAATTGGTAATAGTGAAATAAGAGCTATGATGTTTTGTAATGTAGTTTTGTAGTAGCTTGTGTAGTACGAGCGGTTTTGTAAAGTGGCTTGTATGTATATAAGTTTTAAGAGAGAGAAGTAAACAGAATAATTAAGAAAACACTGGTAGATTAAATTAAATATATTCTTTAAAGATATTTAAATTGCTATTCAATAACACAGCAATATACTTATTAATTTACTAAAAATTAGTTGGAATAAACTCTTATGTTTTAACTTATATCTGGCACTAATTTTAAGAGAGCCATTCCTGAAGCAATGTTGTGGTAGAATGTCTGTTTCGGATTGTGTCGAAAGAATATCTTCTCTTCATAGTTCAAATCTTTTCAAATAATGCTGGTATGTCTAGAGGGAGTTACCCTAACTGATTCTTGCCCTTTGTCTCTTGGTAGCACTGACCTAAATTATAGTACCTGGCTCTTTTCACTGTACTAAGATACATTTAAAATATTACCAACATTCTATTTTTTCAAACTATAAAATATTCTAAACTATTTTTCAAAACTATTATTTTCTTCCATTTTTTCCTCATTTCTTTCTTCCACTACAGAGCGTATGAACCGACTAATTCCACTTTAACATGATCATATATTTTACTAGGAGTAAGGAGGGCAGATATAATCGGGATTAAAGTGACCAAATGAAGAGTGAAGTATAATGGTAGAGTGGTAGAGCGTTGAATGTTGATTATTATAATAAAATAGTTGGAGGAAATGATGATGATTGGTAATAGTGAAATAAGAGCGCGTGAACCGACTAATTGCACTTTAACAGAATCATATGTTTTACTAGGAGTAAGAAGAGCAGAGCTAATTGGAGTTAAAGTGACCAAGTGAAGAGGGAAGTATGATGGTAGAGTGATAGAGCGTTGAATCTTGATTATTATTGCGTTGCGACGAGAGTCACTATAAAAGTGGTGGAACAAGTGTTGTGGGCCTGGCAAATGGTGTAAGATTTCGTTCACGTGCGCTTGGTAGCCCTGATGTGGCTCCTGGGTGCGGTCATAATTAAACTACTGAGTCCAGTTTCTGCTGGCAAATTCGCTGGCTAATAGTTGGGTCCATTACAATGGTTTTGTATTTTCCATTTTAGTTTTATCATTTTTTTTTTTTACTTGTTTCATACATTTTTATTGCGAATTCTATAGCTACTTAAGATGTCTCTTATTATTTCTAGAACCAATTATTATCATTTTTTTTTGGTCAGTAATTTTATTAATTACAAAAGAATTAAACCAGAATATTAATTATTCCACCACTAATTATGTAGCGTAAATTCACTGTTATAAACGTGATTTTGAGTAGATCAGATCTGCATTGTTTGGTAGACGTATATAAGTGGGTGGGGGAGAGTTGCAAATCCTGTCGTTAAAACTGGATTAGTAACATGTTATTTGTTTATCAATCTATCATCAATTGGACGGCCTACATTTGCAAACTGTAAGCACACCTGTGTGTTGATATATTATGGCTTAAATATAAACAATTTAGGATAATTTTTTTTTTTTCAACATTAACATTTATGTTTTAATTATTCTTACTTTTTGAGGTCCCTTGAGTCAGAAATAGTGGTTTTTAGAAATTGATCTGTGTATGTGAAAAATAAAAGAAAAAAAGTAATGCCTATTTTTTCAGGCGAGCTACCAAATAGGTGTCGTGAACGGGGGCGGAAGCACATACTTTACTGTTAACATTTTTTAAACAAATATAAAATTTAGCAGTTATACGCGGGACTCGAACTGGGGTCCTCCCACTTACAAGTCCATGCTCATAACCACTACACCAACACCCGCCCCCTATGTATGTATATGTGGCAGGATAACTCAAAAACAGAAATACGCAGAATACTGCAAGTTGGTTTATGGAACATTTAGGTTTTATCAGGGCGGAAGCGACAATAAGGTTTTGACAAAAATCAAGTGATCGGATGTTCCAATTTACTGAATTTTTTTTTTTTTTTTCTGTTGTTTAGATTTTTTCAAAAACAGATGAAATGATTTTCTTTAAACTTGGTACATCAACTAAACATAAAAAGAGCTACAACTTTTATTTGTAACAATTTACCAGAAAGATTCATTTAAGGAGTGTCCCGGCGGTGTTTGCCGTTAGACTTTCCTCTAAAGTGCCACTTCCTTATATTTTACGATTATACAACTCTAAGAAACCCTGTTCTTCATAATGGCTTTAAGCTGCTTTCGCATTGATGATCTATTACATAGATATGAGAACCTGCATGTCGGGAACCCGAATGATAATCCATCTAACAATAACCATCTAAAGTCCCCTAGATGGTTTTCGTCAATACAGAAGACTAATAGTGCCCTCCCATGCTAAATTACCATCAACAAACTAACCAGCATGCTGGAACCAATTTATCGTCTTTGCACATTGGATTTAATGTGTTCATTGGACTTCACTAAACTTTTTAGCATTCCCAGACCATTTTAGAGCTGATAACCGATGCACTCAATGCTCTAATGGTTGCTTGACTATCGCAAAGGATTACAATCTTCTGGTGTCTATATCCCCTGTCGAGGTTAAATTGTACGCATCTTCCAATAGCGTATATCTCCGCCTGGAAGATGCTGGGAAAATTACCCATGGGTTCCGAGTGCTTGATCCTACATTTATGATAGAAAAAATGGAGTAAAATTCGAAGTTTCGAGAAAATTTTGTCATTTTATATATAACTAGCTAAACCCGGCCACGCTTAGCTGTTGCTCAGTCTGATTTTAATTATTAGGGAATTAAATAGAAGTATGATAGTTAACATAGATTCAGCAAGAAAACATATCAGTCAATTTAATACCCTACTTTGCGTTGCTGTGAACTGAAAGGAAAGAAAGAAAAAATGTTTTTAACTGGAAGAATGTTTTTAAGAGCTGAATGCGCTGTTCTACCTCCTTCCATCAACGTAGCAGCATTACCTGAAGAAGCAAGTGCTAACGCAATATGGCCATTTGAACGGATTTTAGCCAGGATTAAGGAAATTAAGAACGTTTTTCCAGTTCCACCTGGAGCGTCCAAAAAGTAAATCCACCGGGTTGGTTGGTCACAGCTTGTATGATGGTATCAAATGCTATCTTTTGTTCTTGAAGGAGTTTCAGTGCATTGATCGATCTATTCAGTACTGTTATTCTCAATAGTGCCAACAACTTGCCACACATTGCAAGATAAAGATCCTCAATGAAGATTAGCGCTTCATTGTATATTTCTTCTGTGAAATCCATGCCATGATTGCGTTTCTTGACATATTCTGTGTAGGATTTCTTCGGCAGAGAGCGCGCCACGATCGCAACGCGTCTACGTCTGTCTATTTCTGCCAAACTCACGAAACGCTGGAATTTCCCGTTTCCGTGGGAACTTCGGAATAAAAAGTATATTGTAATGGTTCTACTTTCCTTAATTTTTAATTTATGTAATTAATAAGAGAATTTAAACTCAATTAAACTATAAGGGTGATTGAATCTTGATTCAGTAGCAAAGTTATTAAAATAATTTATTATTTACTTATACACACATCAATATATTTTTTAAATAACCCCAGTTTAAACAATATTTTCTTAAAGGTAAATTCTTTAATAGATAATAACAATCAATGTTTAAAGTAATATTAATTAATATTAATGTTTACAAGAAATACACCTTAAATGGGAGCCTTCCTTCTGTTCAGCCACACAAACAAAACTAAACTCTTTGACCAGCCCTTTCATCTCACAATCCAGGCCGCCAGGAGGCACCGCTGCCTTCTATATCTTAATTCATCTCAATATATAAACACTCTTATATAGAAATGTAACGTTGTGTATATTAATCCATCGACTACTTTTCGAGTTTTGCGGCGACAAACATACGGATGCTGAATTTTTATATATATAGATTGTTTTAACAGGTGTAAGTGCAAGTCGCACGTGAGTGTTTCATACCAACTCTTTTTTTTAATATTATACTTTTCTTTGTTTCTAATGTTTGAAATAAATATCAGCTGGAAGCTGTATGTTAGTATTGCTATAAGAGTATTATTTCCAAGTTTCTTGCTAATCTTTTCCAGCCTTTACATGGGATTATTCATTGGGCAGGCTGTGTGTGTATACTCTTTATTATTCCTTTTGTTTTCAACATTCATCACCTATGCCATTGTTATATTTTCTATGTTCCAGCAGGAAATGTAACCATCATTTTCATTAGAAAGTAATACTTTTCTATATATTTTTCAAAAATAATTTTTCCAAACTATAGGAGATGATTATATTTGTGATATCATTTTATCTAATGTGAACAGATTAGATTCTAATTATCAAAATTTGTTTCCATTAATTTATTCTTTTAGTTAAATATTTCTTTTACTATGTATTTATTGCTTAATAAAATAAAATGTAAATCGGTAAAAAATAAGTTATTGGGCAACAATAGTCTTAATTACTTTCTCTTATTACTTTGGCAATAGTACGTAATGAGGTCACGTGAACAGGAAGTGATTTTCGAAATTTGACTTTACATCGATAATACAAGTTTCAAGTCACCCCTCAGGAAAAAAAGTGTGTGTGTGTATTTAAACAAACAATATCAAAAACGAAACATTGCAGAAAGGCGAAACATAATATTCCGTTAAAGTACCACCACAGCATTTTGGCAATAAGTTTTGGGTCATGATCTAAAATGCAAAAATATTGAATTAATATTTAATTTTTTATTTTTATTTTTACTTTTTCTGGGTTTTCTAAAATGGTTTTTCAACGATTTTCTCTAAACTTTCTTTACTATTTATAAATTTAAATGTTTGTTATTTTGAACTGAAGCATTTTTCTAGGAAAATTGTTATTTTAGGTTGGTTCCAGGGGGGTGGAGCAACGTTAAACTTTTCCCATAAAGTACGACTTCTATAAGGTCTATGGTTCTATTTTCTGCGCAATATGAATTTATATTTAATATGTGAATAAAATTCCAAATTTTAAGAAAATTGATTAAACGGAAGTACGACTTTACGGAATTATGTCAAGCAACTTCTCCCAAATCTGAAATCGATTATGTAAATTTGCACTTTATTCTTTTGTCAGATAAATAACAATTTCTTTTACAATATAGAAGACATAATGTAATAAATGCATTGAAATTTAATATTTTTAAAAATAAAAGTACATCAAAAAATACAAGTACATAGAAAAAGTGAGGTTGGAACATAAAAATTAGTAAATAAAATATCCAAGTTTAACACTTCCTTTTATTGCAGTAAGGCTATATAAAATTAAAGTGTAATAAACATATTAAAAAAAAAAAAAAAAAAAAAAAATAGGAAATGAGAAAAAGGATAACTTGTTGTAAAATATTTAAAGTTAAATATGGTAGTGTAAATGTGGGTCATATTGATTTTTGACTGTGAGATTTTTTGGTTGTTATGTGTCTTATGTCAGGCAACTGACACTTGCCTGGGTGCCGGGTCATGCGGGGTTCCTTGGCAACGAAAGGGCGGATGCCCTGGCGAAGGAGGGCTCGAAGGATACCTTTATATGCTCCGAGCCCTTTGCGTGTGACCCAGGAGCTTCATTCACGCTTCTATCAAGGAATGGATAGAAGACCAGCGTCTGCGATAGTGGGAAAGTAGGCTAAACTTTTCATTAAGACACATTTACCAAGGACCTAATGAGCCATAACTGAAGGCATATAAGGTTAATAGTGGGTCTATTAACTCGGCATTGCAGGCTGAATAGGCACATGACCATTACTACTTGCAGACAATGCATTATGCGAGGTTTCTGCAGGACCGAGGAGGAAACCCCTGTACACATCCTTTGTGAGTGTGCCGGCCTGATGAGGACAAGGTTTCTTCAACTGGGGACTAGCGATCCCGAAGCCACGAGCTTCATGACGGAGCCAATTTTAGCTTTGCTAGGCCTGAGTAAGAGAGCGAAGCTGGGGGATGTGCTATAAACCCTGGGAATCCACAATAGACCTCTCAATGAAGGCCGCAGTGGTATGAGGCGTGGCCCTCCCCGATCTAATCTAATCTAATATGACAGGCAAACAGAAGCTGAAAACAGGATAAAAAGAAGTTTGTATACAAAGGTGGCATACCCAGAGTATGTGTGAGTAGTACTTAAAAATTTTTAAAGTTTATTGGTCCATTTCTGTAAGTTAATTGCATTATTATATTTTGGTATGGGCCATTTTAATAATGTTACGTTTTGTCTGTTGCTTTCTATTATCAAAATCTGTACATAAAAAAAGTCAAAATTATGTATTTCACCAACATGTTGCTTAGTTATGGATGGCGTTTAGAAATTTTAGAAATTTTTCAGTTGTGGATCCAATATATGTTACAAGTCATTGTATACAGACGACTTTGTATATTAAATGAAAAAGTAGAAGTTTTTGTCATTTTAATTGCATTATACAATGAAATAAAACTATTCAGAACTATTTATATAAAAACAATATTAGTTATAAAGTTTATAACGGGTAAAACTTTTATTAGTAACTTTTGTAGAATAGGTTTACAATGAATGTAATTCTGTTACTGGGGCCAATGTTGAACAGTATTGTGGTTTCATGCTCTGAAATACGTTACTATAGACCATAATTCATGGTTGTTCCGCTAGTTATTCTATTCTATTTTACAATGGTCTGAATTTAATTTTCAAATATTAAATTCGGGAGAATGAAAAGACATTTATTTGTAAGGCAATATTATTTGCCTTGTTTTCTTTACAATGTTCATACATATTTGCGTTTTCATAAAAAAAAAAAAAAACAGATTCTGATTAAATCTTTTAGGATTATATATTAAAAATAAGATTTTCCCTACATTGGGAAATTTTATGATGATATAAAAATAGACTGATTGTTTTTGTGGTCTGAAAAATTGACTGATTGTTTTTGCTGGCCTTCGATTTGAAAAATAGTTTCATAGGAATACAATGAAATCTTATAAACCTGAGCCAATAGAATATAATGAAAAATTGAGGTAATTTGTTTTTAGGAAAACGTCATTAAATATGCCCAAATATACAAATCAAATATTGACATTTCAATAAGTAAATTCTAAACATTATTTTTGTAGATTTACCAAAAAGTGAAAACAATATAAACAAAAATATAAAATTATCTATTTATACTTATATTGTTACGCGTTAGTCCTATATTTACATTTCTGGACTAATAATTCCTAGTCACCTAATCATAGTGTTACATAATTTTGAATCATAGTGTACATAATTTTGAATCACAGTGTACAATACAATTGCAAGGACAATTTAATACTAACATAAAATTCTGGTTATGATACTTTTTTCAAATTATTATTAATAAACGAATAATAACATTAACAATATAGATGAAAAACCGGAATTAGTACTCACCTTGATTTATAAGACGTAGTAGCAGAATTTAATTAAATACAGACAGCATGATAGCGTTACCATTCAGAAATAATGGTTCTGCAATTTTGGTGGAGATGAACCTAACTATCCAAGCTCACTTAAATATCTTTCTTTTTTTTTCCTAAAAATATAAAAAAACAAAGTGCTTAATTATCATTTCAAAAGAAAAGAAAATCGTTAAGGGAAAAATAAATATGGTACTTAAAAATTATATCAAACATTGATGAATGGTGTGGATGTGTTTGCCACAATGATTGAGTGATTTTTTAGTTTAGGATGGTTTTAAGGATGGAAGGAGTATTGTTGAATCCATTAGTTATAAGGATATATAAAGTATATATTAAAAATAGATGTAAATAGGATGTATGCAGCTAATGGATGAATGTGTAGTATGAATGTATTTATAAGCAAGTATGGAGAGTGAGTGATATTTTAATGATAGAATGAACGGAATATCGAGTTCTTCATCTATATGTGTCTATCAATATGTACATCTTTATGTACAGATTTTTTTACAAATATGTTTTTCATTAATTGTACGTTTTGGTAAAATTAAATTTAATACGTTGTGTGAATGTATTTATTGGATTGAATGTAATTTGTAGGAGTGAAAGTGTATGAGTTAAATATAGCAATGATATGCGGGGGATACCAATGCCGGTCCCAAAATTGGTGATGAAGGGCTGAGCTGGCATTGACACACTGGCAACATGTGAATGTATACTGTACGTTGAGAATGAATTTATTGTCCTTAGATAAAGCATATAACTTTTTATTTTTTCTAACTGGTAAGAGGAAGTATTGAGACTGTGTAAGGTTTCAAACTTATATTTATACCGGAAATATAATATGTTTGAAGTATCCTGATTATGAAAAATAATGCTTAGCAAATAGTCTTGTATTGCATGTGTTTTATGTGTTTGTCCGTACAAAATATTTCCAAAAAAAAAGTGTAAGTACTACCACCGCATCTTACAAGAAGCTTTCTGGTAAAATAATGATATTCAGATGTAATATCAATGTTTAATATATTTCCAATGTATTTTAATTATAAATTGAGAATATATTTACCTTTAGGCATATTATAATAATCGTATATTTGGTTATAATATTGTATAAGACTATGGACGGTTTTCCAGCTTATTTAATAATGCACCAAGTTCAGCCTGCGGTTACTATGGAAACCTTATATAACCGCCCAAACCTTGATCTTTGCTCAGTTTATACACTCAACTCTGATATTGTGTGCGCGCATAATTTATATTTTATACTTTACCCTTACACCTTTTATTTTAGCGCATATTATTTTATCCATAAGTGCATTCTGTTTGCTTGTAATCAATTACAGTGGCCGAGGACTAATTATCTTCATTTATTTCACATTTTTAATATCAACATTTAAAAATAAAAAAAATCTGGTTTGAAACACTCATACAACCTTCTCTTACTGTAGTTTACAGAATTATAAGTAACTAATTTTATTCAAACTTATAGTATTTACTAATCGTTTGATTGTCTTTAATTTTATGTCAATAATCGGAGAATCTAACTTAATAAAATGGCTCTTTTAAGGAAATGGCTCTCCCCTCCAGCCAAAACTTTTTTTAATGAACTTTCCCGGACGAAAGTATCAAACCAAACTGTTGATTCATATTTAGTAAATCAAATTTAAAGGAAATCCGTCGGTGTTTTTATGGATAAAAGACGGAGAAAACTAAAAAAAAAAAAAAAAAAACTATTCAGTAAAAACCCACTTCCGGTCAACTGATTTTCTTCAAACTCGAAATTTTGGCAACATATTTAAATCTAATTAATTATTATTTAGATGATAGAATTGTAAATTAAGTGAAAAATAGCGCTTAATGAGAAAATATAATCCTAATCCTGCCCTAAAAGCCGCCTTAAGTTTCCCAGAGAAATGTTACAAATAAGGATTAGTGGATCTGGCAGATCTCCACATTACCTCTCCCAGATTAAAGAAGTTATTTGCTGTTCATATGAGACTCTCCATCAAGCCGCCAAAAATTACACACCCCTATCGTCGAAGAACCTAGACCTGGAACTGACCTCTCCCAGATTAACACTTTCATATTATCTTTATTTTGCATAGTCAAATCATATCTATTAAACTGCAGTTAATGTTGTTTGTTTATCTATAGACATACTAAGTACACCATTATTATGTCTTATATCTAATATATATGTAAAGTTTACAGTTTCCTGTGGCGCCTTTACCTGAAGTATAGAATAAACATAAGCAAGAAACTTGTTTATAGAACAATCACGCTTTATTTACACAAAAAATTTACAAAACTCCAGAAGTGTCACCTTTAGCAGCTATAACCTCCTAAAGGTAAATATATACATTGTTTAAAGCGTAATTATATAAATGATTTGGGAAAAATTTAAAAAAAAAAAACCAAGCTATATGCGGCCAATTATTTATATAGTAGAGCGCTCCTCACTCTTCTGTGCCTGAGCACAACCGCCAAGTCCCCTATTATTCTGCAAACTTGATTAATGCTCAAATTGCACCTGTCAAAAAATGTCTCTGAGGTGACTCTGATATATTCGTGAACATAGTCGATGTTCGTAGGTAAATGCAGGTCTAGGATTCGGGTATAACTGGGTGAGGATATTACCAATCTCAGGAACTTATTTTGCACCAACGGCAGCGAGGCGACACTGGATCGACATGCCAGAATCCAGGAAGGTTTGGCATATAATAACATTGGTCTAAACACTGTCTTGTAAAGCAATATTCATCAGAGACATTTTCCGTGATAGCCTACTTGTAGCTGATACTGTCCCTTATGTGGTTAGCAAAGGTGAGCCTCCGATTGAGAACCACGCCTAGGTACTTAACAGTGGCAGACCAAAGTATCGGCTGAGCCCCGAAACTGACATGCCGATACAACGCCGGCCTGGCGCCTGGTGAACAAAATAGCCTCAGTTTTGAAGCTTGTTTATACTAATACGTACCAGCAGTCAGATGATTCGATGCAAGCAGGCTATCACGGAAAATATCTCTGATGCTTTCCAGCTCTGCGGAACCAACCATAACAAAAGCTTATTCTCTTGAGAGAGCCTAGACTCCTATAAAACAAGGGAAATAACACTCGTATGGCCGCCTTCTATTGATACTGTCTCTTATGTTGTTAGCAAAGGTAAGCCTCCGGTCGAGAACTACGCCTAGGTATTTGACAGTGGCAGACCAAGGTATCGGCAGATATGACAGTATCGGCTGAACCCCGAAACTGACATGACGATACAACGCCGGCCTGCGCCTGGTGAACAAAATAGCCTCAGTTTCGAAGCTTGCTTATATTAATATGTACGGCAGATACATCGATGAAAAGATATACGATAAAAAGAGGGCACAGCTAACAGTTTAGGCCCAAAATAGACAACATCTTATTACCTTGTTATCAGGAAATATTTTAGAAATGTGTATTGAAAGTATATTGAAAGAACAAAATATAAAAATATTGAGAATGACGTACAGAAATATTGATTCTAAGTAAGAAAAAGAATTTTTAAAGGCCACTAGAGACAGGAAAAATAAACAAATGGTTTAAAAAAGAAAAAAAACCTTTAACTGGAAATCTTGAATATTTTGAACTGTAAATCACTATTATTACATTTGAAATGTAGATGTAAATATATTGTGCATGCGCTATTGTACGATCGATAAGAATGAAAAATGGCATAAATAAAAGTGGAGAAAAAAACCAGCTCAATACGACCAATATACGTATTATTGTAGATAAGCTGGTCGATTTGAGATACAGGAGTTTGTTTTGTAAAGATGTCTTTTAATATGAGAAATAAGAAGCAGAATAGTTGCAGAAGGCGTTTGTTTTGTATAAATTTATACAAGATGATAAACTAAAAATCATACCTTAGGAGCCAAAAAGAAGTCCCACTAAAGGAAATAAAACCAAATCGGAGTTGAGTGGTATATCCCCCTTGTGTTATACTCGTACAATACGTAGAAGAGTTCAGTTTAATTAAATGTCTCTATATATAGAGAAGACTAACATCACCGTCTGCAAAACTTTGCAAAAATCAATTTTTTGTCTAAGAAAATGTTTCAAAAAAATGCAAGACCGGTATCTTGCAGTTAGTATGATTAGGATAGAATAGAGAAAAAAAAGGAGTTGTCCCAAAGCCTACAACTCCTTGTCTAGTGTTCACAAGCTGGCGCCAAACCCGTCTTCTTATAGCTCCTAGTAGTTGGAGAAATCTCTCTCTTGCCAGGCCCTCGCAATCGGTGAGAAGACTTGGAGCGATTTTTCTTTCCCAGTAAAGCAATGTTGACGAAACGTTGGCGAAAATTTAAGTTTTTTTATTTATTTTATTTTAAAAAAAGAAAAAAAAAAGACCGAATCTCACAATCCTTATCCATCATTTGAGAACGTTAGAGAAGAATCTTCCATAATTTTGGAAAAGTTTTATTATTTTATTAAAGTTACACATATATATAAATCTATATATATATATATATATATATATATAGAGAGAGAGAGAGAGAGAGCGAGAGCATAGGTTTTATTTACAATATGAAGAAGAATAAAAATAAAGTTGTAATGACCTGGTCTTGCCCTCACCCGTTAGTCTAGTGGCTAGCGCATTCGCGTTTGGTGCGAGAATTCCGGATCCAATCCCCTGAGGAAAAAGTCGGCGTTGATTCTAAGAAAAAATGGGAACCTACAGTTTGATAGCGCCCCTAGTTAGCGAGTGCCAGAACTAAACGGCGACGGATTCGCGGCGTACTTAGCACAAATCCCCCGCCGTCTGGCTTGCCTTGGTTCTTCATGGGCTGTTGTGCCTTAGGTTCTTAATGACATGGCCTTACTGGATTATCAGAATTCTGCACATACAATAAATATAAATATAAACTGTATGTAATAAGAAAAGAAAGAAATAAGAAAAACAACGAAAAACAATGTAAACGATTTGTAATAGGAACCGAATCATTAAAGATTCATAGGATCAGAGGCGGAGAAGCACATTAAATGAATCGAATTTAGTTACTTTCCACCTAGACCAGACCAGGTAGGGACAGTTCGAGTCATATAAATAGAGCGACAGCAGATAGTTCAGGACAGTTTACAACCAGTCAGCAACCTATCTACTACTCTTACTCAGCCAGTCTGTCTCTTTATATTTCTCTCGCTACCTAACTTCTGTTATACTTGTAAAGTCCTTGCAGTTTGTGTGCTTTATTCATTTTACAGTATTCAACATATCATCTAGTTTATTTGTCAAAAATCCATTCTCTCTAAATCTCTCTCCATGCTCAGAAGCTGATTATCCGATGCAAGATTTTGGATGTTTGGGTGTCAAGATTTGATTATTGATGTTACAATTACCGTATAAACTGAAATAAGAACTTTATAAATAACCCAATAAATACATTAATATAGGGATTCCTAGAAATTAAATTATTAATTAAAAAAGGTTTTCTATAAATTAAACTTTGTTTAAAAAAAAAAATAATTAAGAATCTTCAATATGAACCATTTAGGTTATGTTCCAGAGTTTGGCGTTTTTAAAGACCGAGCAACGACCCATAGAGTGAAGCACATCTTCTTATTCACTAGAATTGGAAAAGGAGTAGAAATAAACTTTTCCCTGTATAAAGAGCCAGTAATTAGGGTCAAGAAGCTCCCCTCTGACTTCACAATAAGAGTAATCTTGAACCAAATCTTGATTCGGGTAATCAGCTTCTGAACATGGACTCTTATATATTGTTGGTAAACATCCTTCTGTGCTCTAGTTTTAATTTCTTCTTGATAGTGGTGTGTCAGGCATTGCTCTAATTCTTTAAAATTTCTTTTTACTTTGCATCAATGAAGTTAAATTTTCATTGAAATTGAATTGCAAATTCTCCATCAATTAAAGACAAATCTTGAAACAGAAACATCATCTTTATAATACCTCCTTTTAATTATTTAACGCTTTCAATAGAGAGTGGCATAAAGTGAAAAACTAGATAGTTCAATTCTATGCACTACATGTATTTTAGAGTATAAGAATATATGTGTATATAATTTTATTTCACGCTTCATTACATTTTTATTTACTGTATCACAATGTATGGCTGTATTTAAATAAACAATTTCAATGCATTTATTATCATAAATTAACTCAATACATTAAATAATGGAATTAATTTTACGACACGGTTTAAATACTGTCACATACTATCAAATTTCCATTTAATGGCAATTCATTAAAAATTTGTCTGTTTTATTCGGTACATATAAATTTCTCATTTCATCTTTTTAATAAATAATATATTATATTAATTAAAAAATTACAATTACTCTTTGTGTAATCAATCGGCTGTCAATTTTTTAAAATTTATTTTAAAAATCATTTCAGAACTAGTTCAATTGATTTCCCTTGAACAATCGATTTTGAAAATTTGACATGAAGTTCTTATAGAAAAAAATAATAATAAATAAACCAATAATATTTTAAGAAACTAAAAATAAAATTAAAAAAAAAAAACCTAATGCCTGGTTACTATTGATAATGATACTTTATCATTTTGGCGTGGGTTCAAAATTATGCCCCTTTGAGAGTCATAAATATTTTTGGCCAACAAATCTAGAGGTATTTTACAAGGTATATAGGTATATATGATGGCAGGAGATAGTATAGCCAATGGTTCATAACCTACTTCTAAAGATATACATATATATATATATATATATATATCTAGCATTTCAATGCTTTATTTAATGAAGGTTGATATTCTATTCTTTACGAATTATTAGTGCTAACAGAATTGCCAAAATGTTTGGAATAAAATATAGAACTAAAGATAATTATTTTATGAGCCTTTTTTTTTATTTTTTTTTTAAATAAAAAATAAGATACAATAGTTAAGGTTTAATAGAGAAGGGGTTAGCTGGGTGGTAGCGCGCTAAACTCCCACGCGGAGGTCACGGATTCGACTCTAAGAGGCTGACCTTAGATTTACTATTTCTAGGAGGCTTTACAGCTCACCCCGTAGTGATGGGCAATGTTGTCTGTAGTTAGCTAACATTGCTCGGAGACCGGCAGTGCATTGAGAAAAAGGCTTAGGGGTGGGGGCACAATACATTTTTCAAGTTACTGTTTACTATCTCCTTTATAAAATATAAATTTCAGTTAAATTTATAAGATAAATGTAAACCAAGTTTGTGCCATATCAAGCCTCTGGATCACGCTTATTTTAATGATTTTATTTATTCAATAAAATAATTTTTAAAAAATTCTGGTGTGAAACACTCACACAACTTTCACTTACTCCAGTTATCAAAATTATAATTGACAAATTTTATAGTTTGTGTACCAAATTTATAGAAATTTGTCGAAAACTGAAAAAAACTATTCAGTAAAAGCGCACTTCCGGTTTACTGATTTTCTTCACACCCGGAATTTTGGCCAACTATTTATTTCTAATTAATTTCATTTGGATGATAGAGTTGTATAATCAAGTATGATACCACTTTAGAGGAAGCTATAACCCTACCCCTCTCCTAAGAGTGCCCATAAATGAATTTTCCCAGAGAAATGTTTTATATAAAAGTTGTAGATCTTTGAATGTTTAGTTCATATGTGTAGTTTCAAGAAAATCGTCGGGGCCATTTTGGAGAAAATCGCGAAAAAGTGAAAAAATCATATTTAGTAAAGTGTTAAAACAAAAGCACTTCCGGTTTTCCGATTTTTCTCAAACTCGGGATTTCAACAACATATTTAATTCTAATTAACATTATTTAAATGACCGAATTGTGTAATAACCCGAAATAGCACTTTAGAGAATAACCTAACCCCCACCCCTCCCCCAGAAGGGCCCTTAAATCAATTTTCCCAGAGAAATATTTCAAATAAAAGTTGTAGCTCCTTGTATATGTAGTTGATGTATCAAGTTTAAAGAAAATCCTTCGGCCATTTTTGAGAAAAACGCAAAAAAGTAAAAAAGTCAACTAGTAAAGTGGTACTTCCGGTTGAGGAATTTTGACAGATAACGCACAGTCAGACCTAAACGGAATATTGAGTTTCAGTTTTCTACGGTTTTTCGTTTTTGAGCTATGCTGTTCACATACACACACAGACCATTTGCTAAAAACCACTTTTTTGGACTCAGGGGACCTCAAAACGGATGTTTCCGGTGAAAACTCGATATCGAAAATTTGGCACGATTACAATACTTCCTCTTACTAGGAGTAAGAGAAAGTAAATACTACAATAGATTTTCCAAACACTATTTGTCAATATATTGTAAATGAGCGAAATATAACCTAAACCATATCTTGAAAAATCTGGTGTAAAATACTCACACAACTTTCTCATACTCCAGTTTTCAAAAATGAAATTGACAAATTTTATAGTTAGTGTATCACATTTAATGAAATTTGTCGGAGTTAGTCGAAATTTGTCGAAAACTGAAAAAAAACTGTTCAGTAAAAGAGCATTTCCGGTTTAATAATTTTCTTGAAACTCGGAATTTTGGCCATCTATTTTTTTTTTTAAATTAATTTTGTTTGGATGGTAGGATTGTTGATGGAAACTATGATAGCAATTTAGAGAAAAATATAACCCCACCTCCCCCAAAAGGCCCCCCCTTAAATGACATTATCAGGAGAAATGTTTCAAGTAAAAGTTGTAGCTCCATTATTATGTATAGGACAACACATTGTTACTTTAAAGAAAATCGTTGTAAGCCGTTTTCGAAAAAATACCAGCAAACTGAAAAATACATTTCAGTAAAAACGCACTTCTGGTCATCTGATTTTTTTCGAAAAACTCGGAATTTCAACAGCATATTTAATTCTAATTAATATTATATTTAGATACAGAATTGTGTAATAAACTGAAATATAGCACTTTAGAGGGAAATCTAACCCCACCCCTCCTCCAAAAGTGTCCTTAAATGAATTTTACAAGAGAAATGTTTAAAATGAAAGTTGTAGCTCTTTGTATGTGTAGTTGATATGACAAGTTTGAAGAAAATCGTCAGAGCCATTTTTGAGAAAATCGCAAAAAAGTAAAAATAAAAACAACAATTTGTAAAGTGATATTTCCGGTTGAAGAATTTTGACAGAAGACCTACTTTCGGATGTCATGGTGATACTAAACGGAATATCAGGTTTGATATTACTACGATTTTTCGTTTCTATACAGACCATTTGCTAAAAGCCAGTTTTTTGGACTCAGAGGACCTCAAAACGGATATTTCCGGTAAAAACTCGATATCAAAAATTTTGAAACGATTACAATACTTCCTCTTACTAGGAGTAGTAGGAGTAAGAGGAAGTAAAAATATAAATACACTTTATAATAATTCAAAAACTATACTCAAGTATTTATTATTTAGTAATACTTTTAAGGAACATTTCTAATACTTTTATAAACAATATTTTTACTTTCTCTTATTACTTTATTTTATAACATTTAACAATTAAAAAAAAGAAGAAGAATTCTCAACAAAAAATTATAACATAAAACCTTTAATCCAAGTATAAGTTTGTGAAGGGCATTATATAAAGTTTAAACGTTGACATGTAAAAAGAAAAAAAGAAAAACTTTATGAAATACGTGTTGTTATTGGTGGCTATTACTGGGTAAAATTATTAAACTCAATCATTGAAAATATGCCATCAAATCACCTATTCTATAGCGAAATATAGTTTATATACTTGACAGGAGAATAAAATGCCACTTTTACACACTCGAAGTGAGTGTAATAACTGAACAAGAATTGTAAAGGAACTTTTACACGTGTGTGAAATAATATGTTTTTTCTACGGCAAAAAAAAAAAAAAGTGATTAAAAAAAAGATATACAAACTGCTGATAGAAAAGAGCAAGGTTTACCCATAAAAAGGTTGAATAACAATTATTAAAGTTAAGCAAAATTATATTATGAATTCTAATATTTCCGGAAGTGCTCTGAGTAGGGTCCTGGGCGCTAATCACCATAGATGTTGAGGCGCTTTAAATTAAAAAAAAAAAATATATTCTGTGTTTACTTTATTGTCAAATTTATTGTAAAATATTAAAACAAATTTTAATTTATGAACTTCTAATTTACTTTAATTTTATAAAGTTTTGCAATTTGATCCATATTTTAAAATTCATTTTATTAAAAGTTGGAGTATGGAAGGTAATAGCTAAGTGGTTAGCGTACTCCCATGCAAAGGAACCGGGTTCGAGTCCAGCTGTGCTACCCTTAGATTTTTTTCTTCCTAGAAGCCTCTACAGCTCACTGTCCGGTGATGGACAGTGTTGTATCTATCGAGAGAACACTATCCGGCGGCCAGCAATGCACTGAAAAGGCTCCGGGCGCCAATAATCATAGATGTTGACGCGCCTTAAATTAAAAAAAAAAAAAAAAATTAAAAGTTGGCAACACTGGCACTTTTTAATCTCTAGAGATAAAAAGTACAACTTTAACCATTGATTGTTTAGTAACACAATTCCCACATTATTTAACAGTTGTAAAAAAAAAATATATATTTGAATAATTTACATTTCATATTTTATAATGCTGGATTGAATTTATTACATTTAAATACGAGGATGGGAAGATGAGTTTCCAACCCCCCCAAGAGATGGCGTTGCCACGCCATTTTGACGATGCCATCTTGAAATTTCCACCTTCTTTAGTATAACATAAAAATTTGACAATGGTAGATACTTTAGGTTGTTTTTAATGTGTCACTTTTTAAAGTTATCAATTATGCAAAAAAATCGAAGTGGGAACTTTGAAAAAAATCGAATAGTTTTTTTTTATCAAAGGTTTATTCTTATAGATTATAAAGGCGGAGTTAAACACAACTCTGGGAGAGTCTGCTTGTTCATTTATAAGTGTAAAAACGTGAGTAGCATAGTTCAAACACGGTCGTAGGGGCACACAAAATGCTGAGCGTTCTGGAATACCAAAACCGGGCTACATCCGAAGAAATCATCCAAAATGTCCACAAAACTATTATGAAAGATCGTCGGTTGAAATTAACAGAGGTAGCTCAGATTGCTGGCTTATAGAAAGAAAGGAGCCACATCACATCCTAACTGAAATCTTGTGGATGAGAAAATTGTCAGCAAGGTGGGTACCGCCTTTGCTGACACCCGAACAAAAACTGCAACGCATTATGGTTGCATGGAACAATGTTTCGCTCTCTAGGAGTCCAACACAACAGACTTTTGCAGCGGTTTGTCATCACGCCCGCAAACAAACAGAAATCAAAGCAATGACAAGTATGGGAGAACCAACGCTGAAATCTGTAGGAAAGGTGAGAGCCACAGATTTTTTGGGACGGTAAAGGAAAAGGGCAGGACGATTACTATTCTAGCCTTGCAGGACCAGTAGAAGTAAAAAATTCTGGGAAAGAAAAAAGTTCTGTTTTATCAGGACAACGCTCCTAGCCACAAAGCATTTCAATGTGATGGCTAAAATTCATGAATTGAAGTTTGAAGTTGTGCCACATGCACCCTATTCACCAAATTTGTCGTCTTCAGATTCCAGGCTCTTCACAAGCACGAAAAAAATTTCCAAGCTGGGAAAAAAGATGGATAAAATTCCGAAGTCACCTCAGCCAACATTTAACTACGAGATTACATTTAAATACGAAGATGGGAAAATGAGTTTCCACCCCCCCCCCCAAGAGATGGCGTTGCCACGCCATTTTGACGATGCCATCTTGAAATTTCCACCTTCTTTAGTATAACATAAAAATTTGACAATGGTAGATACTTTAGGTTGTTTTAAACGCGTGTTTTGCAGACTTAAATGAAAGCGCCTGGAAGGGATCCGAGCACTGAAGCACCGCACCGGTGACGCAAGTGTATAAATTTATGTGGAGATTTTTTATAGAAATATAATGAATTTATGGTATTGTCTTTGTTTATTCAGTGTTTAGTCAGTGTTTGATTATGAAACGGAAACATCGGAGTGTGCTGGACGTCTAGGTCTAGAAGTTGTCGGCATGGAAGACACATATAGCATCAAGAAGGTCAGGCAATCCTTGCGCGAAAAATCTTTTGAAGATTGGAGTAAATGCAGATGGCAGTGTATAGGTGTGATGCATTTCAAAGATAACCCAAAGGAAACCAGTTCATATGCAATAGGAGAATTCTCTCTGGATCAGAGTGGACTAATGCGATGAAGCTGAATATTAACTATGCTCCCCTTTGGGCGGTTCCGGGGGTCGGGCGGTCAGCCAATAACGGGAGGTGTTGGACCCCACTGTCGCAAATGCGGTAGTGAATATGAAACTCCAACCCATGTATTGGGAAATTGTTCCAACAACATGTTCCTTGTCACCCGCCGTCACCATAATGTGAAGAAGCGGATAGCGGAAATATTAAGCAATAAGGGGTATACTTGCTTCCACGAAGTTTACTGCCTAAATACAGCAGGTACTAATCGTTTCGCTGACATTGTGGCGTTCAAGAACGGTGGAAAAGCTCTAACTAACTTCCGCCCCCTTCAAGACATCTACTACATACCTCAGGAATCACATTAAACGATTCCTCTACATCTTGTAGTATCACGGTGGGATCAGATCATCCAATAAACGATTCCACTACACAGGGTTAATAGTGAAATGTTGCTGTGTCTTTCTCGAACCACTTTCAGGCAACTGGTTGGATCCCCTATTGCGCAGTGCAGTTTAAGGAGACATCATCGTATTAATAAACCCTTGTCATTGATCCTACCAGCCGCTTTGAATCCAATGATCCAGAACAGGGAAGGAAAGTTGGTTCAGAGAAGAGAGTCATATACGAAAAATATATCCCTCACCTGCAGGAAAAATACCGGGAAAGGTTTAGTGAATGTCAGTTCCAAGTGAAGGGACTCTGGTTTGGGAGTAGAGGGGCAATACCTAAGACCACGAGTGAATTTTTTTGACCGGTTGGGAATTGACCAAGACTTTCTGTGGGAGATTGCTGAGACAATCATACTTGATTCTCTCGGTATAATCCACCACCATGTGTATGGGACATGGCCAGCAACGTAATTAATTGGCTTACACATTCATTTAACTTTAGTCTGTGAATATATATATAGAGCTCCTGTGGTCCTCTATTAGGTGTTACATTTGTTCCGGTATAAATTTGTATATAGTAAATACCTACGCATTATTGCTATTCAACCATTGTTCTCTGAATTGATTGGTATGCTGTGTCTCAGCAACTCAATATAATTGAGCGGCCACACTTATTTTAATTATTGAAATAAAGTACTTTTTCTCTTTTCTCTTGTTTGGTCAGAAACTTATTATCCCATCCTCGTAATTGTAATGTTTTATTACCCAGATAGTATTATTATTATGTCGGGTGCCTAATGGCGTGGGGCCTAAGCCTATGTGGCTTTTATCCCCCCCGATGCCCGCCATATTCCCTTAGTCAATTTCCCCCGGTAGCTTACCGGTCGGTCTACAATATCCCAAGATATCCTTAAACTCCAACCCGCCCAGGCAATCCTGCTAGAGTGGTGCCCTCCCAAATACATGAAACCTAGTACCAGCGAAACGGAGACACTGACATAAATAGTGGTACACCGTTTCCCTGATTCCGTCGTCACAGTTCTGACAAATGGAACTAGACGTCCTCCCTGTGTTAAACAATTGACTAGACACCCAAGTGTGTCCAGTCACTACCCCCACCAAGATCCTCAGACCTGTCCTACTTAGGGACAGGAGATACTCCGAAATTCCCTGCTTACTTACTTTTATAAATTTTTTTAGCTTGGAGGCACCCTTGCATGTCCCCCCCAGCTTTGTCTCCAAGACTTTCATCTCCCAAAGTCTAATCTGTTTGTCACGAAACGAGTTTGTGACGGCAAGGGCTGGTTCAGGACCACAAAATGGTAATGATGATCCTTCCCTAGCCAACTGATCCGCCCTCTCATTGCCCTCTATTCCCGCATGTCCGGGTATCCAATAGAGACGCACTTTACCCCTCCGAGCCAAAGCATTAAGCCTTCTCCTACCTTTTCCCACTAGTTTCGAACTCCACCATGGCTTACTCAAAGCCCGCTACCCAGATAGTAACTTCTAACTGTAGTAGTGATTAATTTGTTTAAAGCCACTCTAGTCTTAGGAATATAAAGATGAAAAACTATTATTAAAAATGGAGAAGAATAATAAGAAAATTGATAAAAAAAAAAAAAATACATAAAAGGGAAAAGTCAACGGCAACAGAAAAGCAAGGAAAAATACAATGCATAGGAAAAAAAAATCCTAACTCTAGAGACTTCGCATTTATAAATTGTTTTTACCATTCTTTCCTTCTTGTAAATCTTCTCAATTTATTTTACTTTTGTTTTAATAATTTCTTTATATTTAAAATGTTGAAACTTTAAACGGCGGCAATTTAAAAAACTAATTGCATTCATAATTAATGTAAAGAGAGTTTTAATTATATTTTAATTAATTTTCTTTTTCCAAATGTGAAATATTCCATGGCCAATGTGCTAAATGAATGGTAGAAAAAGAGGAAATTCCGTGGATAATTTGGAAGAAGCGTTTGAGATGGATAGAATAGATGATGTTAATGAGAATTTCCCTAAAATTAAGAAGAAAAGTTCTTTTCGAGGATTCGACTGAACCTGCTATAATTTTATTTTGAAGTTGTAGCATTATTTATATGTACTATGGTCCATATTATATCCTCCAAAAAGATTTGAATCTAGAGATTCGCGGCTGTTTCATTTCAAAATATATAAGCAACTTTTTGGCAAGGTAAACGATACAATCATTCTACTTTTCATCACGAGATAGTCTTAAAAGATATCTATTAAAATGTTTTTCCTTCTTAATAGAATGTTAAACACTTTTGTTTTTGATCATTTTTATGCATGAATAAAACACGAGCGTTTGCCTTGGATAACGCTAATTCCCTTTGGTATGATAGCTAATAATTATCTCATTGTTAGATCGAAAGTAGATCGACGGCCTATTTTTGACGAAAGTGATCATCGGGCTATATCTATTATTGAATGGTCCATGATTTTCCAGCTGAAATTTATGGTAATCTTTGTTGTATTTCGAATGAGCAACTCTATTTTAAAGATGTTTGTATCTTTTCGGATTATCGTCACTTAGAAGATGAACAAGATTCATGCAATGAAGGCATGAAGTTCTGGTATCTTCACCACCAAAATGGAGAATATTCTATAAGACTGAGAGAACTAACTTCATCAAAAGATGTTCTTCTATATCTTGCCATATAAAAAATCTCTAAAAATGAAGAATTGGATAGTTTTGGCCAAATTAAATGCTTTTTCTCCTTTTAATGGCCACTAAAAATGCCTTTACTTGTCATGTTATTGAGCAAGCTTGTAGACATGGGGATAGCTTCATAGCGTTCATGGCTAAGAATGAGCTGAGTAGGTTGTCGACAGACAGAGATGCACGCCTAGGTAGTCCGGGAAGGTGTAATGATATGGCAAAATTGGCAGTCATAGCAATGTCAAACCTTTACAATAATAACAAAGAAAGAATAATTTACAACTAGTGGCCTAGCCAGCTGCCTGACTTCAAGACAAGGCCGCGGACAAACAAACAAACCAAGGGTAAATATCCCTACATCAAAGCAAGCACCGCTGGCCACTGACCTAAATCGGTAGCCAGCTGCTGTCATCAAAGCAAGCACTGCTAAGGCTGGCCACTGACCTAAATCGGTGCTCACCAAACTAACGAAGGTCGCTCAAGGTCGCACACTAAGACAGATGTCTTGATGTGAGTGTGGCCAACACTCAGATGTCTTGGTGTGAGTGTGGCCAACACTCAGATGTCTTGGTGTGAGTGTGGCTAACGCTACTATATAAACTTCGCCCGATTGGAAGAGGGGATCATTAGATTATTATATGAATATACGATTACACTTCAGTACGAGCAGCAGTTTACGCGTCCCTATACAGTTTTTATTTATACTTATTACCTTTAGTTGTGCATCTTAGTTCATTTATCTTAATCATTCTAAATTATTAGTTATTTATCTTCTATTTATTTCTAAGTATTTCTTGTTAATAGTTACCATTTTTTACGTTTAATTTATTGTTCAAATACAGTCTATTTTTATAATTTCCGAGTTAATACTTCGAGCACTAACTTCCAAAACTCTCTAAACTAACTTCCGCCCTCTTCAAGACATCTACTACATACCTCAGGAATCACATTAAACGATTCCACTAAATCTTGTAGTATCACGGTGGGATCAGATCATCCAATAAACGATTCCACTACACAGGGTTAATAGTGAAATGTTGCTGTGTCTTTCTCGAACCACTTTCAGGCAACTGGTTGGATCCCCTATTGCGCAGTGCATTTTAAGGAGACATCATCGTATTAATAAGATTTGGAATAAGAGGTTTATGAAGAGCTCAGGTTTAGATTTATTTTCCACCTTAATAGGACTACTACGTGAATCTTAAGTGGTTTAGGCCCAAAAGGATTTTAGATAACGTACAGTTTGATCACTTTCAACAGACGAATTATAATAATATATTAGAATCTGAGGTGTGTGAAAATAAAAGGATATTTTGTGATGGATTAGCCGTAGCAGTTCATATAATTTAGCGAGGATTCATGGAGATTGATCGGTCGGTACGAAGCGGGCATAAATTTAAATTCAAAATCTTATTGCTTCAAAATATATTACAAGCTTCCCCTTTAAAAGCTTGCATTCTGACAAAAGCAAGCTGCCCTATGTTAGGTCACAATTACATAATAATCTACAGATATCAAATAGGGTGGCTTTAGAATATTTATGATAGGATTCTAACAATAACAGACAGATGAAAATGCTGAGTAATATATTATATATAATCAAAAAGCATGATGCGTCTAAAATCGAGGGGACTATCCAATGGACAGAGAAAAATCCTACATTATTTAGTCGATATAAGACGAAATGTTTGTACAGAAAAAAAAAAGGACACATATGCATGATTTATGACGGCATAACATAAACCTAATGTCCTACAAATCAATGAAAAATAAAAATAACAAAGAGAATAAACAATAGTACCCCCCCTTCAAACATGTAAAGTGAATACTTTACGCTATTGGATGCTATACACTTTTATAGCCCTCTGGTTTTACACACGACTTTAGAACCTCCGTAAATAATATTAGTATTGTTTTATCATAAAACTGGAACTTATTGGACTAAATTTGGAACAAAATAGGTTTTTTTATTTTTATGTAAGCGCCGATCACATAGAAATCGTGTGAAACATGAACAACTTTTATCTTTATTTACCGGAACCAAAAAATTCATTAAAACTCACGCAGAATCAAATAAAGATTTTATCTATTGTAAGATAGAAATCTACTTTCTTTTGTCAATTGATTTTTTTTTTTCCTTAATGAACTAAACATAAGTTTTTCATTAAATTACTTTGGACAGAAATTTTATTAAAATTAAATAAAATGAGAAAGCCATATTGTTTTTATCGTTTCTTGACGGTTAGAAAAGTACTCTATTTAAAGAAAAAAAAAAAATTCTTGAATGTGGAAATTATTATAATAAATTAATTACTGGACTTTAACTCTATTTAAAAAATAGAGAAAGGTCATAGTTGGTTTTTATTTTTGAAAAGGGTGAATAAGTCAGCAATAATTGATAATATTTTTGACCTGATAAAAAGTTTAACTCGATCAATGTCAAAGCTCAAATTTATTGATAGTATTTTTAGATACTATAGTGAATTTAAGTGAACAATTTAAAAACCTAAATACCACATTATTCAGTATTCTGGATAAGCTTAATTATGGCAGACACGAATCAGATTTGGCAATATCAATAATATGAAATGGGCCAAGTTATTAAATTTATTTAGCGGAATATGCTAATGGATATGAGACGGAGAGAGAATTAAAGAGAATGGATTTTAGAGAACCAAACTAGAAAATATGCTGAACACTGTATAATGAATAGAACACCCAGACTGCAAAAACTTTACAGCAAAATAAGTCAGGTAGCGCGAGAAATATAAAGAGACAGACTGGCTGAGTGACGGAAGGTAGTAGAAGGTTGCTGGCTGGTTGTTAACTGGTCGTAAACTGTCCTGGTCTCGCTCTATTTATATG
This sequence comes from Triatoma infestans, assembly GCA_011037195.1. NCBI lineage: Eukaryota > Metazoa > Arthropoda > Insecta > Hemiptera > Reduviidae > Triatoma > Triatoma infestans. Next base: position 40,383 of record JAAEAF010002889.1, on the reverse strand, counting down.
AATAGCACTGTCCCTTGTTAGTCTGATCTAGGTGGGTAGTAACTAACTTTTTTGATTCTTTTTTGTGTTTCACCGCTCTTCGGATCCTATGAATCTTTAATGATACGGATCCCATTACATTTATTTAGTTACTTTTATGGACCGACACCATTGTTAGATAGCAACCTCCTATACAGGTCCTGAGTCCGTTTTTGACGGATAAGCCATCAGGCTCCTGGAAGAGCTCAGAAACGAGACCATTGCTCTGGAAAGTCGTTCAAGATGAAGCAGGCTAAGATTCTTCTGGGCAGTTACACCGTGAGGTGTACTATGCTTAACAAAAAAAAAATAGGCTTCACAAGTTGCTGGTTTTCTGACCGAGCTTTTTAGACTCTAGGCACATCTAAAGAAGAATGAGAAACTCCTTAGATGCAGGTAGTATCTGCAGAAGACATCTTTATTTCTGTGCAGGGAATTTGTCAAAATATTATGAGGTAAAATAGATAAAATTATGGTATTAATGAAAGATTATGACGCTGTTTATCTATTCTACTTAAAGTAAATTGTTATTAACTCTATAAAATTTAGCTAGGCGATCACACGAACAAAACTATAATCCATCTTGAAACTTGGACTATACTTGAAATAATCTAAGGAATTATGGAATAATCATAGCTGCCAACTAAGTGGTCTAATGTTTTGAGAAAGGGAGACTGGAAAAATATATGTGATCGGGGTGATATTATCGAAGGACAATATTCTATTTATTCTAATATTATAATTTTAATTTTAATATAATAATTTTTCATAAATTTATGTTATTGCTCTATTTACTAGCTTTATTTTCTGTTAATCTAATATTTAATTCATTAGAATGCGGAATTATATCATTCAACACAATAAATTTTTAGGTGTTTCTAAGATATTTCCTTATTTTATTTTTTTTAATTTAAAACGTGTAAAATACATGAAAATAATCTTTTATTTTTCAAAATTAATTTATAATTTGTTCGTTTTAAAACTGTTACTGTTTAAAAAAAAAAAAAAGCCCAAAAAAAAAAAGACTTATTACTAATCAAATGAATTAAAACTGCGTTTTTAAAGTAAGAAAAGTAGTGAAAAAAAAAAAAATCTATATACAGGGTGCCAGGCGCTTATAATGGCTCACCCACTTTTTTTTTTAACGGCGGGAAATTTCGAAAAAATAGAAAACACGTATTTAATCATTTTTAGTCTAGTTTATTTTCAGTGATTGACCCATTTTTTAAACCCCAATATCCCGGGATATAGCATCCAACTCTTTTTTTTCAAATGGAACATTATATTTTTTTTTGCATATTTTTATAGTACTTGAGCCTCTAAAAAACAAAAACAAAAAATTTAAATCTATTAGGTTTTTCAAAAGTTATGGCAATTTAAAATATGAACAAAACAAATTTCAGGTAATGTAAAATACCTTATTTTTTCTTAAAGAAGAAGCTCTTCAAACTGGGCGAAATCCCACGGATAGGCAAGCCAAAGCTCTGGACTCCCACGCTCTGTTTGTAGCAGCACTTAGGTGGCAAAGTCAACATCTAGGCAGGCTAGAGTTATTCGACGTTCCATATCTTCGACTGAAGTCATGGGATTAAGGTTACTGAACATTTATTTTTTAGATATCCCCACAAAAAATGCACAATTTTATGGACTGATGAATCAAAGTTTACCAACAATGGCCTTCTTAATCGTTGGAACTTTAGAATATGGGCAGAAGAAAATCCACAAGTTACCTTCGCCACACGCCATCAGGTTGTTTTTTCTATAAACGTTTGTGTGGAGTTTGAGGAAACCAACTAATCAGCCCATACTTCTACAGAGGGAACTTAACTGGTGAAAGGTATCTAACTTTTTTAAGAGACATTTTGCCAGTTCTGCTTGAAGATGTTCCTCTAAAACGTCGGTTAGATATGTATTTTCAACAAGATGGTTGCCCGGCACATAATGCGAGAGTTGTTCGACGTTACCTGGACAGAAATGTCCACGAAAAGTGGTTAGGAACTCATGGTCCGATCCAATGGCCACCTCGACCTCCGGACTTAACCCCAATGGACTATTTTTTGTGGGGATATCTAAAAAATAAAGTGTACAGTAACCTTAATCCCGTGCCTTCAGTCGAAGATCTGGAACGTCGAATAACTTTAGCCTGCCTAGATGTTGGCTTTGCCACCTAAGTGCTGCTACAAACAGAGCGTGGGAGTCCAGAGCTTTGGCTTGCCTATCCGTTGATGGTGCCCAGTTTGAAGAGCTTCTTTAAAGAAAAAATAAGGTAATTTTGACATTAAACTGAAATTTGTTTTTCATATTTTAAATTGCCATAACTTTTGAAAAACCTAACCGATTTAAATTTTTTTTTTTTTAATTTTTTTAGAGGCTCAATTACTATAAAAATATGCAAAAAAAAATATAATGTTCCATTTGAAAAAAAAAAAGTTGGATGCTGTATCTCGGGATATTGGGGTATAAAAAAATGGTTCAATCACTGAAAATAAACTAGACTAAAAATGATTAAATACGTGTTTTCTATTTTTTCGAAATTTCCCGCCGTTTAAAAAAAAAGTGGGTGGAGCATATAACTCTGGTCACCCTGTATATATATATATATATATATATATATATATCAAATCTTGTAACTGAAGCCAATAAAAAAATTACTGACAATTTATCTTTCTTACGTTGTTTACTTGTCATTCTTGGTCTGAACTAAGCATTCTGTAAATATTTGTACGGAAATCTAGAGAAAAAAACAAAAAGTTGACATAATGAAGCATACTTTTTCTAAGTTATTTTCTTAGATTTTCCCTTTTACGCACTAAGAATATATTTTTTAAAGAATTTATATTTTTACATTTTAATATAGAGCAATAAAGTTTTCTATTTTTTTTTTTTTCCTTCACTAATGAGTGCAATGGAAATTTATTTATAAATTCAAGAGAAAATTCTTTTTCTCTTTCTTATTATTTCTCTGCGAACATCACAGTCGTCAATTAAAACTTTTTCTCCAAAGTTGGAAATTTTATTCCTGTTTTAATTTCCCTAAATATTATATTTTGCAAAAAATAAGATGATTACAATTAAATTGCGAAATGTCCTGATATATTATAATATGTATAAAACACTTAAACACTATTATCCAGTATCGAGCTTTCGACCTGGTAGCATGGGAGCACTCTCAAGATGACACAACGAGATTAAAATCAATATAGCAGGTTACAGTTTAATGATAGGTTATATTTCATACTTTACCAGTGTTGGAAAACAAGCTGTCTCATTATTTCAATAAATTTTTATATATAGCATATTAATAAGATCACCAATATATGTTTTAAAATTCGTAGATCTTCTGTTAATATTAATGTGGATCATTTATAAAAAATTTTCTTTTTTTTTTTGTGAATTACTTTCTAGATCTACTATTACAGTTTTTCTGAAGTCAAAAGTATGTCCAGTTTTTGTAGTGTGTTGAGAGAGAGAGCTGTGTTGTCTTTTTGTTTCTTTTAACGTCATATTTGTGTCGTTGAATTCGGTTTTGAACATATTGTTTTGTATCTCCTATGTAAACGGATAGGCATTTTGTACAATTTATTTTGTAAATAACACTGTAATTTAGTTTTATACAGGTTTTGTCTATTTGGAATCTAAAAAAATTCTTTTATTGCTATTTGAATTAGAATAGGAAATTTTGATATTATTTTTTGAAAAGTTATGTGCGATTCTTTCAGAAATTCCACGAATCTAGTGATTAGTATTTTCTTTGTTTGTTGATATAGAGTTATTGTTTTTTATTGTTGTTACTGTTAATGTAACCTATCATTAAACTGTAACCTGCTATGTTGTTCTAATCTAGTTGTGTTATCTTGAGAATGACCTAGCTCCCAGGGCGAAAGCTCGATACTGTATAATAAAGTGTTTTATACCAGGACATTTTGTCATTTAATTTTAACCATCATATTTTGTAAAATTTTCAAGTCCAATAAACAAAACAAAGTTATAGTATTATACCAAACCAAATACCACCCGGAAATGCGACATTAGAGGAAAGCCGAATGTCCATTTCTTGGAAAAAATTATTGAAACCTTCAGAGAAGTCGCACTTCTGGTTAACCGATTTTCTTTATTTTTTTTTTCAGTTAAATAGAATATTTAATATTCTTTAGTATTATATAAGTGGAGAAATAAATAAAATAAAAATGATTCATTGGATAGAGGATGTCTAATGTCACCGTTCCCCCAGATTACAATAACAAAAATCAATTTTACAAATAAATAGATTAATTTATTATAAACGATAAACCTATGTTTGTTCAGATAGTATAACATGTAAAAATAAATTCGATGGAGCTGTTTTTAAGCAAATCTGAAAGAAAATGGAAGAAAACATTTATTAGGATTGCATTTGCGGTGACGGATGTTAGGGAAAATTTCGCAATGGCAGAGCTGTACAACTAATGTTTTGTACTATTCATCTAAAACGCACTCAACATGGCTACCAGTTGTAAACAAAAAGTTTTCCCCAATTCAATGAGAGGGTCCCACATTTTTATGTAAAAAGGGGTCCAATTCGCAGATCTAAATCAGTCTTTAATTAGTGCAACAATCTGTAAACAATCTTCAACAAATCAAAAAGCGAGAAACTATGAAGAGTAATCAAGAAGCTAGTGAGAGAACAAATAACACCAATCTCAAGAAAAGTTTCATGAACACATCAGTCACTTAAGAGTTCACTAGACTACGGTATCAAGAAGTTATCTCCAGCTAACTACTTGCTCATTGTAGGCTCTCTCTCTCAGTCTGTATCCTTGATTTATAACTCTCCTTATCAAATACTTGTGCAAATATAAATTATGAGTAGCAGTATAAGGAGTGCGTGTCCTTTCTCCAATTTGAATATCACATTTCTAGTATTTACCACAAGGTTTTCAAAATTCTCTAGTGTTCTTTAAAATAATATCAACATAGTCGATTCAAGGCGCATGCCAGACACGCATTCGCCTAGGGCTTTGCGCACAGAAGGGGGTCCCCCGCTCCAATATAAACAAGGAATGTAGAGAAAAACAAGAATACAATAAGTGTATTAAGGTGGGCTCCTTGTTTAAGTACTTCCAGGAAAATAGGTCAGCACTACATGCTCGTGGGTTTCTCTCCGCTGAGTCTCTCTCAGGTTTATTTTCAGACGTCTTTATGCGTTACGAGAAAGAGAGGCGTATAAAATGAGCACAGAAGCGGCTTCATCACGATTTCCACGACCTTACCATCGTTGCTTGTTTGACCATGGGTGGCCTATTCGCCGAAAACGATGGTTTTGCCATCTCTATTCGGTATAAAGTGATGCCCATCAGCGGCGTGTGTTCGAGGATACCATATTGTAGACCACCATCGGCTTTGTCAGCAACAGGAGAAATCCATCCAGCTGCTCTTTGCTGGCTCAGGCCCTATTAGCTTGCCCGGCACAATGCTGTAGCTAAAGAGGTCTACCAATCGTTCGTCAGCAAGTTGGGATTGGTGGAGTGGGAAGTCCCTTACTAAAATGCTAGTCGGAGCCTGGACTTAAAAAGGCAAGGAAACTGTTGTAGAAGTGAGAAGTATTGGGATCTATACGAAACGAGCAAACGATGCCAAACAAGTCAAATATAAACCGGCTGGACAGGATTGCTCGAAAAAGCAACCACTATTGATATTGCAGTTCTTGTGGACTGCAACATTATCTCGCTGTCGGCTGAAAAGAGGCGCACAAATATCAGGCCTTGGTAGTGGAGTTCCGAGATATGTGGACGTTGACGTGGTTCCTGTAGTGGTCTCAATGAGTGATCCCGTTTGAGTGATTGGTTTACCTAAAAGGTCACGATGCAAAAAGCTTCTTGGCACTGCATGTATCGTAAGAAAGTACGCTAGTGTATCCACTCCCGTTTTATGGCAGGACACAGCACCTCGGTTAAGCTAGCCCGGTGGCTGCACTATAGCACCTCGCTGGACGAGAGAAAAAATTATGAAATAATAATAATATAGGGAACGGATTAATTAGCTCAGTGGAGTGAACAGCCTTTAAATTTTCTTTTAGTAGGAGCCTTGACTGCTCACTGTCCGATGATATGCAGTGTTGTCTAATGAAAGGACGCTACCCGGAAAGCGGGCGCCAATAACCTTAGATGTTGACGCGCCTTAAAAATAATAATAATCAACAGTATCTTGTCTCTCTTGACTGCTAAAATTCCCATGCACTCTAAATGTCCATTGAAAATTCTTTCTGCCAGACAATAGCAAATTATGACAAATCATTACTACCTAGGCAGAAAAGAATAAAACAAATTATTACAAATTAAATATTTTTTTCTATGGCATGAGTTTGTTTGTTTCCATTCCCATCCCACCACTTGTAATTTGTGCAACAATATCTCTGTATAGAAATAGTTAAGCCTCAGATGGAGGGTGTAATGTATATATATTTGAACTCCTACATTATAACTTTTGTATTTATATATATGTATATATAAGTTAAATATTTCGACTCGTGAAATACTTTTTTAAAAATTGTTTTATTTATACGAAACTACAAACTTGCAAGTTATACGCAAAGAACAGATAGCTGCTAAGTGCAAGTTCTATCTACCAGTGCTACTGCTGCTGCTGCCTCCTGGCTTATATACAATCATCTCTCATTACTACACTAGATTACATATTAGAATATTACATTGATTGTTCTAGTGGTAGTAATGATAAGGTTGTTTACGGTGACGTGTTGCATTTATACGCTTCCATACCTTATATATATATAATGTAAATAGTAATTCTATCTATCAACTTATTATTAATATTTATTAGCGATTTAAATATACTCGTAAATATATAATAGCGAGTATAAAGGTATTAATCACTGCAAATGCTTTTAATATCAATTATTGAAATGCCTTCATTCTCTACAAACTTTTCCACAGAAGGCAAAATGTATTAAATTAAAAGAGCCGAGTTTTATTTAAATTAAGCAGAGCTTGCAATTTATATTCATGCGCATTCATAAGCAATATTTTATACAGATGTTCCATTAAAAGTTGCAATTCTCTAATCAACTTAATGCATTAATATATTCTACTTTCCAATAAACAATCCCAACATACTGACAGGCATGCACACACATAGATTTCAAGTTTCAAACATAACTAAGAGATACTAAAACTAAGAGATAAACTAAAATCCAAGATGAAAGTATAATATTATTTTGTTCTCTACAGATTAAGAAGTTATAAAAAATAATTGATTTCTCTTAAGATATACTCTGGGATAATAATAAGCCTAAAAATGATTGATATTTTTGCCACATTATGAATAATTGATCATGCGTATTTTTCAAGTTTTTCATGATCATTGAAATGTAAATAATCGTGACACACTGTAAAACTTGAGGCTTATAATAAAAACAATTTACAAATGATTTTTTTTTATACGAATTCTGATGTGTATTTCATATTACGGATATTTTTCTTACTATCATAAGAATAGATTGAACAAAAAAAAAAAACAAATGTTGAAAATATAGCTCAGTGAGGTGTTGAAAACGGGTTATGTGATTTAAGGTGGAAAAGTGGATTTGCAGAGAGAGTGGGAGTGCAGAAAAAGCCTTGTCTGTCATTTTCCCTTTTTCATTTTTTTTATTTGATTTGTTTATTTATTTCAACACCTCCTTGACATGTTGGGAGTTATGAAATCAGAGAAAAATAGACGAATATATATATGTATATATTTTCAAATATCAAATCAGAACTTAATATTTCTTCCATTTTCTGTCTAGAAATAAAGCAATATTTTGTTTGTGTCTTGATAGTTGCAGCATGATGTACCTAGGATGTTATACTCATATTTCTTCGGCAGTATATTCAAAGAAAGTGGAAAATGTATTTTCCTTCTGTGAAATATTTTCATAAAAATAAGGGTCAATAAAATTGTTCATCCCTGAAATGTGATCAAGCTTATATTGTTCTGATCGTATCTAATACATTTCTGTAATGGGGTCCGAATCATTAAATATTCATAGGATACGATGAGCAAAGAAGCAGTCATTAAATGAATCGAAAGTTAATTACTCCTCACCTAGCCCAAACTTGAAAGGGATAATTCAATTCATATATATTGTAACGTTTTCTTTACTTACCGTTGTGCTTCTCTTATCGATTTTTCTCAAAATTTCAATTAATTAGTAGAAGTAATTGGTGTTCAAAGTTAAAATTTAGAAATAATGACACATGAAATACTCTAACAAATGAGTTTATTCATTTTCTATATACATTTATTAATGAATGAAATAATGATTTGATATAAAGAATGTAAAATGATAAAGTATCAAAATTATTGGTACCCTTTAAATTTTTCTGCAGTAAATATGCGAACAAATGTATGTTTAACAGTCAGGAGCTGCTCTTAGACTGACCCCTCTTTTAAAGTAAAACTCACACTAAAATTATAAAGGAAGTCCTACTTCCTCTAGAGTATTCTTATACTCTTATATATATAATATATATATATATTATATAAGAAAGAGAGCGATAGAGAGAGAGAGAGAGAGCGACAGCCGAATAGCTCAGAAGAGTTTTTACAGCAATACATCCAGTCAGCAACCTATCTACTTTCTTTCTAATTATTCAGCCAGTCTGTCTCTTTATTATTCTCTCGCTACCTAACTTCTATAAACTTCTTGTAAAGTAATATAACAGTTGTGAGAAGGGGAGAGAATTGGAGAGAATAGATTTAGAAATGAGATAGAAATAAACTAAATGATATGCTGAACATTGTAAAAAAGTAGCAACACAAAGTGCAAAGTTGGCAATTGTAGTGGTTAGCTACTGGACTCCCATGCGGAGGACCCGGGTTCCAGTCCAGCTTTCTACCCTTATATTTTTTTTCTTCCTAGGAACCTCTACAGCTGTCCGTTGATGGACAGTGTTATCTGTAGCGAGAGAACACTGTCCGGAGGCCGGCAGAACTTCGAGAACGCTCCGGGCCCTAATGGACCATAGCTGTTGACGCGCCTTAAATTAAAAAAAAAAAAAAAAAAAAAATCTGCAAGGTCTTTACAGTTAAATAGAAGGTAGGTGCGAGAGAATGTTAAAGAGACAGACTGGATTAGAAAGTAAGTAGATAGGTTGCTGATTGGATATACGTTGTTAATAACTCTCTTGAACTCTTCTGCTGACGCTCTCTACATGTGAATCGAATTCTCTATCTCTCGAGACGGATAAAAATCAAAACAGAAATTTTGTCCGCTGGTCCAACACTATCCTCTACTGTCCAAATATATATTAATTATTTTTAAATCTAAGAATACGTTTAAAAAATGAATATGTTAATTCAATCCTATTCAATCGAAGTTGACAAAATTCATTGTCAACATAAAACAATGTTTTTTTTGTCAAAATTTAGCATTAACTAGAAAATCAATAAACATTCCCTATTTATAGCATTTCAATTTCCGCTACTCTTTATTATAAAAGTATGGAAGAGAAAACTCCCGGGACTTTTAGATCAATAAAATTCTCAATTACTAAATTTTAATCATACTCGTTACAAATAGTTGTTTCTATTTTATTATTATTATTATTATTATTATTATTATTATTATTATTAATAGAACATATTTAATTCTCGGGAAAATGTTTCATATAAAAATTTAAGGACTACTGGTTAAAAAGTTTAAAAATGCACAGTTAAAACCATTTTTCAGAAGATTCCAAAAAAATATTAAATAAACTGACACTATCGGCAGTTTTTGATCCGAACTCATACAGGAAAATCTTTCGATGAAACCATAGAATCCTGGCTGGCCTTTGGTATAAGCTTGAGGTATCTATGTCTAGAGTTGGAGCTTTAACAGGCTCTGTAATGTAATGGTAATAGTGTGTATTTGTAGTAGCACGAGCGGTTAGTAAAAGGACTTGTAAGTATGTAAGTTTAAAAGAGAATGAAGTATTAGTAATAATCAAGAAATCCCTCTGTTTTTAAAAAGATATATTCTCTAAGAGAAATTAATTACTCTGAATATCACAATAAAAGCTTATAATAAATTCTTATAACTCAATACTGGTATAGCTCTGATGCTTCCAACTTGATTTCTATAACAAGTCTGTCTTGAAAAGAATCTTTTCTCTTTGTCCTTCAGTTCCTCCCCTGTAATGAGAAGGGGGTAGTATAATGCCATCAAGGTTAATAAACTTTTCCAGTAACTGTTTTCTTATACCTGCGTGTATTTTTTTGCAAGGTAATTGTCACATAACCTCATATTTTGATTTTTTTCTTAATTTAATATATTTTTATGTTTTGCATCCATCACATTATAATGTACGTCCATGTACATTAAGGTATAAGAAAACAGTTACTGGAAAAGTTTATTAACCTTGATGGCATTATACTACCCCCTTCTCATTACAGGGGAGGAACTGAAGGACAAAGAGAAAAGATTCTTTTGAAGACAGACATGTTACAGAAATCAAGCAGGACGCTTCAGTTTTGTGTTATAACATAAGAGTTTATTCCAGTTAATTTATAAGCTTATTATTGTGATAATCTAAAGTAACTTAATTTCTCTTCGAGAATATATCTTTTTAAAAACAGTGTGATTTCTTGATTATTACTAATACTTCATTCTTTTTTAAACTTGCATACTTACAAGCCCTTTTACAAAACCGCTCGTGCTACACAACCAGTTACTAAAAACACACATCACACCATTACATTACAGCTCCAATAGTTTTGACCCTGGGTGAAAATATGTAAAATATCATGGGATGGGACACACTCCTCCCAATCGCTCCCATGTCAATAAAAATTGAGCATGGCAAGCTCTTTATTGGAAACTGCGTACCGCCGTTTAATTCTGATCTTAGCTACAAAGATCTCTACTAACTGTAGTTTCTTAATAGCTATTATCTACTAGACCAGTGATTCCCAATGTGGGCGATCAAGGTTTGTATTTCAAATCTTTTGCTCTCAGCCATCAAGTGCGCCAGCTCAGTGTCATTCTCTCACGTTACCATACTCTTTTTATATGATTACTGTATAGTCTTGCAGTGTACCCGATTTGCTCAGTGTTCAGTTCATGTACTTTTTCTATTCATTTCTTTGCCAGAATTTATTAAATCCATATTCATATATTTTTGCAGTCTTCTGAAAAATTTACAATAAACGATAAAAAGTTTTCATAATATTATCAAATTTAAACAATATTTATTTTATATTGTAAGGGTGTTGTGAATTATGTTGTGTCATGTAATGTTGATAATATGTATTGAATGTCTGGAAGAGGATAAATTTCAGATGTGGTGATTGCGTTTAATTTACGCAAATCAACCACGTATCTGTACTGTTTGCGTAACTGGGTAATGTCGTTTGGATCGACTTTTGTGTGATCCGCAGACTTCTTCTTAACAAGAATCACGGGATGAGCCCAGTTACTCGTCGATGGTTCGATTATTCCTCTATCCAGATTATCTTGTATTAGTGCTTTCAGTATGGGGGCTTCTGAATGTGATAGTTTGTACGGTCGACTTGTACAGGCGGATGATTTTGTGTGTCTATGTGGTGTGTAATATCTATAAATTTTGTTTTGTAATCTTTGTCATGAGTGAATGTGTCATAGAATGGAGAAAATGTTTCAACAATTTTGTCTGCTTGTTGTGGAGAGAGATGAGTGAGTTTCTGGCGTAATTGTTGTTGAAAGGCTTGTAATTGTGTTTTTTGTTCGTGCGAGAGTTGTTGAATAGAATTTATAAGGATGATGTAGAGGTAGTGAACCCCTACCACTCATCCACGCTAGCGAGTGAACCCCCACCACTCATCCAATCTAGTGGAGAGAAACAGCCCCTCTCACAGAGAGAGAGGAGAGGCTCGGCTAGTGTATATAAATACGATAGAGACAGTCAGAAAGCATTCTGAAAAATTCAGTCTTACACATCAAACATCATTCTGTTAATTCACTCTCCGTTCATATCTTCTTAGCCACGTCAGTCTGTCAGTTCAGTAGTTCTAAACTGTAAAGTGTAAAGTCTTTGGTATACAGTCAGTACTTAATACCTATATTAAGGTGTTATTTATCTACCATCTTCAACAACCAACATCTCCTCACAACCCCCTTACAATATTATGGAATAATTTTGGGTCCGGCTTTTAGCTCATAATTAAATAAGTCAGAAATAGTAACAATAATAAACATAAAAATATAGTTATTAGAAAAAACAAAATTGTATAAAACAGAGAACAAATCATATATTTTTATTATCTCTAATCAAATTAATCAATTGGCAGCAATAACGATTAAATTTTTTTGGTAGCATATATTTTATTGCAACATTAATACTCTTATCTAATAAATTTTATATTTATTGTTTTATTAGTTTTGTTGGATTAGTAGTGATACTAGATATTTCATTATTAATTTTATTATTATTACTGTTATTATCATTAGTAGTATCATGAATATTCGCTTTACTATCCTTGTTTTTCACCACCTTCGCCGCGCGCATATCCAGACTCATATTCTCGCGAGTTAGCAATCTCTTGGGGGCCTTTCCCAGACTTATTATTATTATTATTACTTATATTAACATCGTTATTACTAATATAGTATCATTATTATTATCATCTGAATAGTTATCTTTTCTATCAATCGGTCGTCCTCTATCATGAGTAGGCCTTCAATGGGTTACTTCCATCACAATCCTGCTGTGTTGTGTTGTTTTTGTTATTCTATTTGTTTATTTTCCCCGATAATCTAAAATTTTCTTCTCTATCCCTTACTTTAATCCCCTAACAGCACAACCTTACTAAAAGTATTAATTACAACTTTCCTAAAACCTTACAGAATTGCAATTTTTTGGGAGCCCTCTAAATTAAACTACTTTAACCTGTCAAACTAGAAACGAATGATTCATAAAAATACTCTACCATCATTAGAAGCAATTCTCCTTAATGTTTTTTAGTTGTAATGATGTGAAAAATATTGTCTGCGCATAATATATACGTACGTAGGAAATGTATTTGAGTATACAGAATGTAAAAAATTCATAGAATAATTCAATAAGCTAATTGAGACAAAACTGGAGTGAAGTAGTGTGTGGCGACAAATTTATTGTCCCACCTCAATCAGGTGAGAAAGCAAGGATGGCGTTTCGCGTCATTATCAACTATTTTCCCTTCATCGACTAGATTCAACGGCTAAAGTGAGTACGAGATGGCAGTCATGCTTTCGAATCCCCGGCTCCATCCTACTTCAAATAGAAGCGGCGATGGATATCACGAGAAAAAAGAAAGGCACCATCCCAGCTCGAGGGGTCTATCAATAAGAGTTTCGCGCTAATGACACTAAAGATGTCTAAGAGCTAAAAAAAATACCTCCCCTTAGAATCCACCTAAAAATTAATTTATCAAGAAATTTAACTTAGAAAAAAATACTATTTGGCGATGTTCAAAAAAATTCCCAAAAAAGTCTGAAAAGCTGTATGGTAAAATCGCAGTTGCTAGCTAATGCTTCTAGTAAAAATATATTACTAATGGTAGGAACCATAAATTATACGGATATGGTACTTTTAAGGAAATCTTAAAGTTATCATTCTCCTAGAATCACAAAAACTGAAAAAAAAAAAACAAAAAAAAAAAAACGTAAAAATCGCTTAACTAGTTGATGAATTTTGACAGAAACTTTTGTCATTCGATGGTGGTGGGATGGTACGAAATAAATTCCAAGTAGAGATATCTGCAATTTTTTTAATTTTTAGATATAAGCAATAATATGCTGCTTCCACGACTGGAGCGTCTATATAATGAAATTTGCAGGATTAGAAAGGAGAGGAGGGATTAGCTCAGTGGTTAGTGGCATTGTACTCGCACGTGAAGGTCTCGGGTTAAGTCCAACAGTACTGCCCTCAGATTTTCTCTTCTTCCTAGAGCCTCTACAGCTCACTGTCCGGTGATGATCAATGTTGTCCGTAACGAGAAGAATGTCCCGGAGGCCGGCAGTGCACTAAGAAGGCTCCGGGCGCCATGACCATAGATAGATAATGACGCGCCTTAAATTAGAAAAAATAAATAAAAATTAAATAAAATAAAAAACTGTTACCACGACTACTATACAAGGGCGTCTACATAATAGAATTTGCACGATTAGAAGTTAACACAACTTTGCCTTTATGTTCAGTGACTGGAAAAAAATTATAGACCCTAAAGAAATGAATTCGTTTTTACTAAAATCAGAAAAAAAACTATATATACAGTAAGAAAGTGCCAAAAAAACATTTAGCTAATTATATGAAGATATGAAGAAAGAGAGAGAGAAAAAAGTCTGTTTTCAAGCGTAATGTTCAAAGATACTTTTAATAATTAAAATAATTTTGAATAGTTAATTAAAAAAATTAAAGCCATTCATAAATTATAACCAGGGGTAGATTAGTGGGACAACAGCTTCTTCTAGTCTTCACAATTTCATTTATTCATTCCACTGAACAAAACAGAACGTTTCGAACTAATGAGGTTAACTTCAACTTGCTATTTTTTCTATTCACTTGTCCTACCGACAGTACGTCAAAAGGAATAATTGAAAACCGTTTGAATAAAATACAATTCTGATAGCTATTTAACAGATGGGTTATACAGATTATCTTACAATGGTAACTTGAAATAAAACAAAATAAATATAATAGTAAATGTTCCATTTCATTTCACAATATACATTATCTGTATCTGAATAATAATTATTAGTTAACGAAAATTTATTTTTGTAATAATGGGATCCCATATTAATTTAAATATTTTGCGATTTTTACGTTAAAGAAAATAATCAGTTAAGTGGCTGGGATACAGAATAAAGATATAGAAGTATTTTTTTTTGGTCGTTGATGAATTATGTTATAAAGAAATTTGATGAGGATCGGTCAAGAAAGAAACATTGAATTATCTAAACGTTTTGACACAGTCCGCCTGTCTTTATCAAGGCTTTAACATATAGATAGTTGTGAAGATGTGGAGAAAGCTGCGATGTAAAAAAATTTGTATGTTTCAAAGTTCCACTCAAAATTCTTTCTCCATATCTTCACGACTGTCAATATATTAAAGCCTTGATAAAGACAGGAAACTCTGGTCAAAACGTTGCCATAACTGAATGTTTCTTTCTTTACCGTACCTTATCAAATTTGTTGTGGCGGTTGGTTCCGCAGAGCTGGAAAGCATCAGAGACATTTTCCGTGGTAGCCTGCTTCATTTTGTGGTCATCGAACCGGTTTCGGGCGTTCGCCCATCTTCAGGATGCGTTTTTCAGACAGTGTGACAACACAGACTTGCACAGAGCAAACTCAGTCTTCACTGAAGCCTAATATTACTTATCGAGAAGTATATAACAAAAAATATCAAAGAGTTATATCAAGCAACAACTTTCAAAGTAATCAACTGTCTTCCACTCAACTCTTTCCATCCGGACCAGTTAATCGACCGTTAAAACAGTCAAGAATTTTTTAACTAGCAACACATTATTATTACTCTTCCCTCGACCACTTTATTCTCTCTATATATTCTTTCTACTCATTAATTACTATAAAATATAATATTTGAGTAGGAGTTAATGATGATACCCCCCACTTTGGCGGTACTTTACTAAATTACGTAGAACAACGATGATACGTAAAATCTTTTAGTGCTCCTCATTATTTTAAGGGCGGTTTTGGTATAGTGGTTACAACATAGTCATTTAAGTGGGAAGTCCCCATTTATAGACCCGCCTTTAACTGCTAAATCTATATTAGTTTAAAAAATACTAATAGTAAATTATGCACATCCACCCCAATCCGTGATACTTAATTTGGTAGTTGGACATTAAGCCTGCCTAAAAAAAAAGGCATTAATTTAGTTTACTTATTATTTTTTTACTTTCTCTCACTCCTAGTAACAGGAAGTATTGTAATCGTGACAAATTTTCGATATTGAGTTTTCACCGGAAAAATCCGGTTTGAGGTCCCCTGAGTCCAAAAAAGCGTTTTAGCAAATGGTCTGCTAGTGTGTGTGTGTGTATGTATTCCGTTTAGTTATCACCAGTGGGTCATCTGTCAAAATTCCTAACCGGAATTACCACTTTACATTTTTGCAATTTTCTCAAAAATGGCTCCAACTCTTATCTTCAAACTTGGTATATCAATTACACATACTAACAACTACAACTTTTATTTGAAACATTTCTCCGGGAAAATTCATTTAAGGGCACTTCTGGGGGAAGGGTGAGGTTAGGTTTTCATCTAAAGTAATATTTCAGTTTATTAGACAATTCTGCCATCTAAATAATTTTAAATTGGAATTGAATATGTTGTTGAAATTCCCGAGTCTGAAAAAATCGGATAACCGGAAGTGCGTTTTTCACTTTTTCGCAATTTTCTCAAAAATGGCTCCGACGATTTTCCTGAAACATTGCAATATAAACTAAACATGCAAAGGTCTACATCATTTATTTAAAACATTTCTCTGGAAAAATTCATTTAAGGGCACTTTTAGGGGAGAGGTGGGGTTACAGCTTCCTCTAAAGTGCTATCATAGTTGATTATACAATTCTATCATCCAAACAAAATTAATTAGAAATAAATAGATTGCTAAAATTCCAAGTTTCAAGAAAATTAGTAAACCGGAAATGCGCTTTTACTGAACAGTTTTTCAGTTTTCGACGAATTTTGTTACAGAATTTGGTACTCAAACTATAAAAATTATATTGTCAATTCTAATTTTAAGAACTGGAGTAAGAGAAAGTTGTGTAAGAGTTTCACACCAGATTTTTTTTTTTTTACAATGGCATAGTGGGTGCGATTTAAAAAAAATAAATAAATATTTTTGATAGGGGGGGACAAGTGAATAAATATATTAGGGGTTAATAAATATATTTTGAGTGTAATGTGTTTCAATTATTAATCTCGTTTGTTTCTTCAATTCCTCAATTAAAATATAATTTCCTTGGTTTTCAATATCTACATTTTTTTTTTTCAGTTTTAATTTTTAACGGAATTTTTAACTTATTTTAATTTACACTCTAACAGTGCACAATTTACTGAAATAAACTATTTCGCAACTTTGATTGAATACAAGTAAGAAGAAAATTTCTCTAATGTCGACAGGATTTTAGATAATTTATGCCCTAAAAGTAAAGTTTGTAGAGTATTCCAGTACATTAGATTAGAATATGAACTCGCTTGGGTTGATTTTCATACAAATATAAATATAATATATAATATGTATGTAAATATACATCAAAATGTATGATGTAAGAGAATAGAAGTTCTTCCTATCTGAACTCTACACATTGGATTTTATTATCCAAGCTTAAATTTATATATGAAACTAACCATTTATTTAAAAGTTTAAAATCATATTGTATCTCTACAACTTGTTAACAAAGTTGTTACTAGTGGCTTTATTAAATCTAAAATATCCAGCATTGACTGTTCCAGTTGACGGCTATGCACCCCAAATCCCATACATTAAGATTTACACATTTTTATTTTATCTTAAATGAAATGATTATTTATTTATTCTGGGACTAGCGTCCCCTAAGAATGACAAAATGAATAGTTACGTAATGTGATAACAAGAAGGAAAATATATAATTTTTAATTATAAAAATTATAACTAGTGGTGCCAGCCAGTCGCTATTATTTAGGTCAAGAGCCGCGGTCAGTGCACGGTCAAAGGGACCGCCAAACCGCCAAAGACACACCGCTTTCAAAAGGGTCATTATACGGTCAGTATACAGAAGCCGCCTGGCCAATATACAAGGGACAACAAATCATTCAAAAGACCACCTGACTACAGTCTTTTGATAACCGCCATCACCTGTTGCCCGACCTATTCAAGACCTAGGGTCAACACACGGCAAGAGATGTTTTAGTGTGACCCGTAATTACACACTTGTCAATGTGTGAGTGATGGCAATATAACGTCTCTCCACTGGAAGAGGGGAGGATTATTTTTCAGTACTTTATCAGCGTATCATCAAGATTCTACCAGTGTCATAGTTCATACATCGGAGCGCGTCCCTATCTAAGTATTTAAACATATATTTATTTATCAATCATATAGTTGGGCATTCTAGTTACATTTTAAATCATTTTAAATTAATTGTAGTTATATCTTTTCAACGTTAAATTATTGTTAAAATATATATCTATTTTCGTAAATTAGTAATTCATATTCCGAGTAACAACTCTCTAAAAATCTCTAACTAACTCCCAACTATTCATCGCATCATAACCCTCTCCAAGACATCTGACCCCACTACAGTTATAAGATAGATGAACAATCAATATAATTTACTATTTTATATTATACTTTGGATTTAATTGTTTGACATTAAATTTTGGATGATTGAGTAGATAGGAGTTGAGAAGAGTAGCGACATTTTTGAAGGTGTAGAGGTTGGGGTAATGTCGGAATGCAATAGAGTTCCAGAGATTAGTAGCACGGATTTGAAGGATCTGGAGAAAGCGGTGGTAAGGTGGTAAGGGCAATAGATCCTTGGGGTGTCGCGGTGGCGTAGGCTGAATAGCCAATTCCCCCGGTAGAAGGTGGTAAGGGATGTAAGGATCGGAGGGACGGGATCTAGTGTTCAGGGAAAGCACAGGAAAGTAACTGGAAAATATAGGTGGAATCGTTGGGTTTGGATACTTTGGTAGAAGAAAGTAGCAACGAAGTAAATGGCCGATAAAAACACGATAACACAAAGGTAGAGCCCCTTCACCAGATGTAAGAGGACATATTGCTGTAGTAGGCGTTTCAGGGGGTTTACAATTAATAACTAAATACTATTACTACTGCACTATAATTAATATATATACACTTATGATTCTAGGGACTTGACTTATGAAATTAAGAAGTTTCAGGGGGTTTAAAATTAATAACTAAATACTATTACTACTGCACTATAATTAATATATATACACTTATGATTCTAGGGACTTGACTTATGAAATTAAGAAGTTTCAGGGGGTTTAAAATTAATAACTAAATACTATTACTACTGCACTATAATTAATATATATATATATATACACTTATGATTCTAAGGACTTGACTTATGAGATAAGAGGCAGGGAGATAAACCCAATGAGAGACTGACAGATAGGCAAGAACTGATTTGTAGACTCGATGTTTGTGTTTGGCTGATCGCACGGAAGGTGTCTTTGCTCTTGAAGATGATGATAGAATGGGGGGGGGGCCTCCACTGTCCGTTTTTCCTTCAATTTAGACCCCTGTGGTAGGGGAGTAGAACGGTGCTTCATCCCCAACCCTTGGTTGGCTTCGTTTCCTTTTAGACAAGCTTGGCGTTCCTTGCGAACAACAGGGAACAAATTTGACTTATGATATGCCATCACATTACAATCGTGTAAAATTTTCGAAATTGACTTTTCACTGGAAATATAGGTTTTTGAGGTCCTCTGAGTCAGAAAAAGTGTTGTTTTTTTTTTTACAAATTGGTCTATATAGTGGTGTGCGTGCATATGGCCAATATAACTCAAAAATGAAAAATCGCAGGGAGATGTTACTTGATATTTTTTAGATTTCACATTCTATCAAGAGTTGTGACAATATTGTTTTCGTAAAAAAAATCAATCAACCGGGTATACCAATTTACTAAATAGATTTTTCAGCTTTTTTTTTGCAATTTATTCGAAAACATTTCCAACAGTTTTCTTCCAACTAGGTAAATCAACTAATTATATAAAGAGCCAGATCGTATATATATATATATGAAACATTTTTCGAGGAAAATTCATATAAGGGTTGCTATGGGGGATGGATGATGGTGGGGGATAATGCTTTCTTCTAAATTGTCATTTTAACATATTATACAATTCTATCGTCTACATTAAATTATTATTAAATATTAAGAGGATGATAAAATCTTTGGTTTGCCGAAGTACAATTTCGGAGACACTATATATTATTGGTTATATGTGTAATTTGTATTCAGTAAATAGTCTTATTAAATAAATAATAAATCATAAATCAAAAACTACGTATTTAAATTGTAATAAGAGAATCTACGTATGAGTGTTTCACGCCAGATTTTTTTTTTATATTGGATTTTTTTTAAATAACATAAATCCGTTTTATTTTATTATTTGGTCCCAGATTTCTGCAATGGTTAGTGAACATTGCTCTTTAGTAACGTCTATAATAAATTTTATTGTTCAAACTGCTAAAAAATTCGACTAACATATCCTGTTAATTATTAATATTTTTATTAATTTCTGAAATATATTTTGCACAAAATTCCAGTTTTATTTGGATAAATGTATGGAACAGTTTAGTTTAAGACCAATGTTTAAGCTTTCAATTTTTCACCGGCTAACCTATGTAAGCTTCTCTTAGACCCACCTATATCGGCTCTTTCCTTCCAGTTGGTTTTTATATGCAGTAATCTTATGTATTTATCCCTGATAGAAAAAGCCTTCGAAATAAAAAAAATTCAATCAAATATATTTTTGTTATAAAACAAATAAAATCTTTATTATAAGTAAAAACTAATTTTATTAATTTATATAATATGAAATAGACAATTTGACACACCTAATTAAGAAAATTGGTTTATAATGAAAGTTTTTCGCTAATTAAATTTGAAAAAACGATTTTATTATAGCCAGTTATTTTAGTAGACAGACTATGCTAATTGACAAAAAAAGAAATTCAGAGATTGGAGATTTATTTGCCCTTAAAGAAATGGTAGGAAACTAGGCTATATTTGATGAGACGACTGACTGACGTACTGAGCATTTAAGGACTGAAGACGGCCTACTATGCGCTGTTCCATTCAGTCATGACTTATGAGTTATGACATAATGTTGTGAGGAAGCGCGCCACTAGCGGTGAATGTATTTAAGTATCAGAAGAAGGTAGTTAGAATAATATGCAAGGTTAGAAAGGGTACAAGTTGTCGCGAACTATTTCCGCGATTAGGCTTTCTGACACTACCCTGCTGCTATATCCTTAAATGTGCCGTATTTGTACTAGAACATCCAAATAAGTTCCGGCGTAGAGGGGAACTACATAACATTACGACAAGGCAAAACAACTTATTGGAGGTGCGTTCACATCGGACTTCAAAAGTTGGAAAAAGCCCACTATATATGGCCGCTAAAATCTATAATTGTTTGCCTGAGTCTTTGCTTCAGGTGAGCCTATCAAAAAATAAATTTAAAAAGGAACTTAAAAAACATTTACTAAATAAAAATTATTACTCCATAAACGAGTACCTCTGTAAATGATTGAAACTTTTCCTTTTTTTGACACTGTTCTGTACCTTTGGTGCTGTACGAATAAAGTATCTATCTATCTATCTATCTATCAACTGAATCTGGTTTGAAACACTCATACAACTTTCTCTTACTCCAGTTCTCATAAAATTAGAATTGACAAATTTTATAGTTAGTGTAGCAAATTTAATGAAATTCGTCGAAAAAGTGAAAAAAACTGTTTAGTAAAAGCGCACTTCCAGTTTACTAATTTTCTTGAAACTCCGAATTTTGGCCATCTATTTCTTTCTAAATAATTTTGTTTTGATCATAGAATAGTATAATCAACTATGATAGCACTTTAGGGAAAAACATAACCCCAACCCTCCTCCAAAATGCCCATAAATGAATTTTCCCACAGAAATGTGTTTTAATAAAAGTTGTAGCTCATTGTATGTGTAGTTTATATAAAATGTTCCAAAAAATAATCGTCAAAGCCATTTTTGAGAAAATCACGAAAAAGTGAAAAAAATAATTTAGTAAAGTGGTCATCCGATTTTTTTTCAAACTCGGAATTTCAACAACATATACAATTTTCTAATTAATATTATTTAGATGGCAGAATTGTCTAATAAACTGAAATAACACTTTAGAGGAAGCCGTAACCCCAACCCCTCCCCCAAAAAGTGGCCTTAAATAAATTTTTCCGGAGAAATATTTCAAATATAAATTGTAGCTCTTTGTATGTGTAGTTGATGTACTAAGTTTCAAGAAAATGTTGGATTCATTTTTGAGAAAATTGCAAAAAAGTAAAAAAGAATTAACTTGTAAAGTGGTACTTTATGGTAGAGGAATTATGACAGATAACACACTGTCAGATCCCGTGGTGATATATAAACGGAATATCAAGTTTCAACATTCTACAATTTTTTCGTTTTTGACCTGTGCGATTCAAATACACACACACACACACAGAAATCATTTTCTATGTCCACTTTTTTGGATTCAGGGGACCTCAAAACGGATATTTCCGGTGAAAACGCGATATCGAAAATTTGGCACAGATTACAATACTTCCTCTTACTAGGAATAAGACAAAGTAAAAATAGGTAATATGTGGGACAAGTATCTGCCTAGTTAGTTATATAAGTGATTATCTTGTAGTACAAAAGAGCGCGCCAGCCAATATTATGGAACAAAACACATTTGAAATTTATCGTTTCAGATTCCTCAGAACCTCAAAAACAATTTCTTCTAGGAAATGTTACAAATAAAAGTGAAACTGGGTTAATAAAAATTAAAACTTCATCCTATCAAAATTGTGTAGCTAGCAAAAGATAACTTGAAAAATGCATTTTAAAAAATCGATCTTTTTTAAAAATAAGATTTCATTAAACCCAATAGCAGAAAATATATTTGGAGTATTTCGTTTCATCCTAACTTTCATGAGCAGATTTCTGGATTAATGAAATAAAAGTAACTGAGTTATTTTCTTTTTTTTAAAAAAAAACAAAACCTATGGCGCAAGAGCCCATGAATGGCCAAGGCTTGCCAGACGGCGATTTGAATAGGGCGGGTGTGTGGTAAGCACGCCGTTTAGTTCCGGCCTTCGCTACCTAGGGCGCTACTAACTGTAGCTTCCCACTTTTTATCACGGTGTTGGGTCAACACCGACTGCCCTCACGGGAATCGAACTCTGATTTCTCGCACGAAAGGCGAGTGCGCTAGCCACTAGACCAACCCGTGAAGACACTGAGTTTTAAAGTAAAAATAATTACCAGAAAAAACTCCCAACTGTTTTTCTTAATATTACTGTTACCAAGGGATAGATTTATTATATCTCGTAAACAAATTTTGATTTTTACATCATTAACGTAAGAATGGTATATGAAATCAAAAATAAATAGAATTCTATTTGTCTTCGCAACTAGTTTTAGATCTCTAACATTATATATTCATAATCTACCGGAAAAATTTACGAAAGTCTATGAAAAATGTAATAATTATCTATACCATAAAATAATTTCAGTACTTGTCATAAAATGATTACAAAACTTAAATATCGACCAATAACCAAAATACACACATAACCTTTTTGCCTGATTATAAAAAAATAGACTATACACAATGTCATTACAAAACAAATTGCATAATTCTTAAAGTGAAGACTTTATCAGCATGTACAAGATGATTTTTTTTTGTCCCCCGAGGGTTATGTAGTGCGACCATTTTATGATCTATTTATGAGTTATCTCATCTACAGCACCCTCTCCAGGTTGAGCTCCATAAGGAATCCCAAAATCCTGGAAGGTTCTAGGGTGGATATTTCCTCATCCCCTATCTGGTAACGGCCCAGACTATTATATCTACTTTGAATGACGGCATCACAGTCTGTGAGGAGATGTATTGGAGTTTCCTCCATCTCCCCACAGAATCTGCATGCGCCATCATCTTCCAGGCCAAGTTTCCTCAGGTATCCTCTGAGTCTGCAATGCCCCGTAAGGAATCTCGTAAAAATACGGATCCTGTTCTTACTCACATTGATGGAGGCTTTCCACCTTTTCTGGTTATATCCACCCAGACAGACCTTGGCCTGCCTCAGTCTCGGGATGGTGTTCCAGAGACGAGCTATTTTCGCCACTTCCTCCTTTTTGATTTCTTCTAAGAGTACTTGGTCGCTGACTCGGCAAAAGGGCTCTGGCCCAATGAGAGGAGGTACAGCGCCTTCTCTTGCCAGGGTGTCGGCTACCCCATTGCCTTCCACGCCGACATGTCCCGGCACCCAGTATAGGGTAACTTATTTTTTCTGCATAAGTCATTGAGCTTACCTAGGCATTCCCATACCATTTTAGAACTGATAACATAAGAACTCAGTGCTTTAATGGCAGCCTGACTATCGGTTAGGATAACTATCTCCAGATTTCGATATCCTCTGTCAAGGTTCAACTGAATGCACCTTCCAATAGAGTGAATTTCCGCCCATGGGTTACGAGTGTTTGGTTCTAGGCCCAATCACCCCTACCCCGGTTCCTTCGAAGACCTTAGACCCATCTGTATACCACTTAGTGGCATGCTTGCTAATACTTGCCAGAGCAGATCCACTCCACTCCCTTTTCGTGCTTAGCTTCGTAGAAAAATTTCTAACGAAACTATATTTTTTAGTCATACTGTCTCTAGGAAGGCTCCAGGGGAGGCAGCCGACAGAAGGAAACGTCCGCTCTCTAGAGCTTAGCCCATATCCCCCCACGCCCTCCCTAGAGATTCTGAGGAGGGCTCCCCTGTGCAAGATGATAATTTCACGACTGACTTCTGGTTCTTATGAAATATTATATATGGACTTGAAACATGACTTTGATTTTATGACTACCCACTGTTCACGTGACTACAAGAAAGAAACAGCTAATTAATATTAAAAATATAAAGCAGTCAACAATTTCAAAACTGGCAAAAACAACCGCTCCAATATCAACAATAGAATTCTATATCCCATTTCTGGAATTACACGAAGGTTTTCCTTCCCCCACTCACTGTCAATTTCTAATAATATATTTTATCTTTGCACTTACCTCCCCCACCAACTTTGGATAATGTACTGTAAAAGTGTTGATCTACTACTACCAGTCTTTAGCCACTTTTTAGTTTTTGTTTTTTAGATTTCTGTTTTTTGTCATATATTTATTATTATTTTATTTTGTTACAACTTTTAATTTTTCCACTACTTTATATTTAAATTAAGTAATCCACTATGATCATTAACACACCAATATTTTGCTTGTTTTTTTTTAATTCTAAAGATGTTAGCTAGAGGTAAATTTATTTCATAATGTATAGCTCAGCAACTTAGTTGGGACACATAAACTTAGCTGTTAAGCTCCGCCTATTGCCAAAGTTTTCTAGTAGCTATGATGTCATTTAACTCCGCCCACAAGTTCCACAACCAAATTGACGAGCTACACAATGTATTATTGCTTATAAATACAATTAATTTCTGAATACAAAAAGATACTGAATGCTTAAGATACTATAAGACAATATTATGTACACATATTATATAAAAAGAATTAAGAAATCTAAAATAAAAGTTTTATAATAAAATAAAAATATATCCTTTATGAAACACTCACACAACTTTCTCTTTTTCCACTTAATACGATAAAATGATAAATTTTTATTAACTTCAAATTGTACACATTTTGTCCTAATATGGTGTAGTGGAATCAATTGTTGTGATTCCTGAGGTATGAAGTTAGATGTCTTGAAGAGGGATTTATTAGACGGAAGTTAGTTAGAGATTTTTAGAGAGTTATTGCTTGAATTACTAACACTGAATTTATAAAAATAGACTATATTTTTAACAATAATTTGAATGTGTGGTTTGGTAACAATTAACACGAAATGATAAAAATAATTAAATAATTTAAAGAGTTAAATAACAAATAATTTAATATGATTAAAATAAATAACTAATATGCACAACTATGAAAATAATTATAAGTTAAACCTTGTATAGGGACGCGCTCGGAACCCAAGTATAACTGCTGCTGTAAAATGATGTTGTAATGATGCTCGTGTAAAATGAATGATGAATGATCCCCTCCTCCAGTGGGCGAAGTTTATATTAGTCTTACTCACACACTGTCAAGTGTGTAAGTACTCATACTAAGACATCTCTCGTAGCGTGCGACCTTGGCCAGTTCGGTGACCAGTGATTTAGGTCAGTGGCCAGCTTTATCTTTGGTGCTTGTCTTTGATGTAATGTATTGACCCTTGTATTTGAAAGGGTTTTTTTTTTTGGCCGCGGCCCTTGTCTTGAAGACAGCGGCCGGCTGGGCCACTAGTTATAAATTATCCTTTCTTCCTGCTATCCTTTGTGAAGATGGCGGCTAGCTGGAGCCACTTTGACATTGCTATGACCCTGATATGTCATTACAATGGCAATGGTCATAGGGTTGTTTCAAAGAAATAGAATCCTTTACTTGCTCTACGTTTCAGATAGCATTCATTTCAGTTAATCTGCAAAATTTATTTGATAAAAATTAAATATGTTACGAAGTACTTACTCTAAAGAAAGAAAAAGAAAGTCAGAAATCTACTCAAATGTAAGAAGAAGGAAACAATATCAACAACAACAACAAATAATTAATTAACAAAGAGAAGGAATTAGCGCAGTAGGTAGCGCGTTGGACTTTTACCCGGAGGTCCCGGGTTCGAATCCAATGATACACTTAGATTTTTTTTTTCTTCCTAGGAGCATGTTGCTCATTGTCCGGTGATGGACAGTGTTGTCTGTAACGAGAGAACACTGTCCGGAGGCCGGCAGTGCACTGAGAAGGCCGCGGTCGAATGACCATAGACGTTGACGCACCTTAAATTAAAAAAAAAAAAAAATTACTTTGGTAAATAATGACAAAAAAAATCTGGTGTGAAACACTCACAATTTCCTTTAACATGCTGTATTTACTAAATATTTAGTCTCGCTCGCATACATTGTAAAGATCGGTGATTACATCTGAGAGTGTCCTCTGTTTCAAGCGCTTAGCAAAGTTTTATAACAGCAATTTGAATTTAAATCTAACTCAATGGATCCCCAGAAAAACTATGACGTCAGTTTTTTTCCGGGAAAATGCATAAAATAAAAATTATTGGTTTATATCTGTGCAGTAAGCATTCCAAGTTCATAGAAAAAATATTGAAACACTTTTCGTGAAAATTGCTAAGAACTCGGAAAGCTATTTCTGTAAAGTAACACTTCCGGTTAATCGATTTTCTTCATAAATATCTAGCCTTTATTTATGTTAATGTAGCATTTTAATGTAGATGTTGATATTAATATAGATGTTACATAGATGTTGAGAACCATTTCTTGTATTACTACAATAGTAGAAGCATCTTAAAGGAAAGCTCAAGATTGCTCTTTACCCAGTAATTTTTCCCCAAGAAAAGCATTTGCAATAAAATGATGGGGATTTATATTATTATTATTATTATTATTATTTGTCTGTGGGGAGGGACCAAACCCTACGCTATCCAAAGCCTCACTGGCCCATATAGCTACCCCAAGAAAAACAAAACAAACCGGGTCTAGAACAAAAAATCCAGACCCGGATCTAATCCATCTAAGATACACCGCAGTCCAAACAAATCGGACAATAACCTAAGCGGAAATAGCCTAAGCTCTTCCACAGACATCCTATTCCGACCAAAGATCCTGAACCTAATTTCCTCATAACCCAAGCAGTCAGTCATAAGATGGATGGGTGTTTCCTTCTCTGTCTCACAGGCTCTACAAAAAATGGATCCGGCATGAGCCCCATTGTATAGAGATGTCTCCTTAAACCACAGTGCCCAGTAAGAGATCCAACCAGATACCTGAGAGCGCTCCGTGAAAACACAGCAACGTCTCACTAATGGCCTTGTCCGGACCCCCGATGAGCATTTTGGACTGCCGAAAACCAACTGAGCTCATCCATAAGGATGAATGCTGTGAAGCTGTCCATGTCTGGAAGCCTGACAGACATGTGCCAGAAGACACGCCAACAGCAGGCTCGGGACCAAGGAAAGGAAGAGTAGGCGCCGAATTGGACAACGCTATCCACCTCATAATTCCTCAAAAATCCCATGTGGACCATGGCATCAGACTACAAGCACATCTTCAGAGAAGAAAGCTCTTCTCGTTTTTAGAACATTCTAACACCAACCTGGAAGGATAGACCAAATGAACTCAGCGCCTTCCAGCGCAGCCTGGCTGTCCGAGCAGTACAACCACACACCCTTTTAAGTTAGTGATTAGTATCCTCTCATCCACAACACAACATAAGACTAGCATAAACCTCAGTCTGAACGACCGTGGGTTGATGTATATAATATATTAGATAGTATAAAAAAGTTAAATGAATTCTGGGAAGTAATGCTCAAGAAAATCGTGAAAAATAAAATAAAAAACTTATTGTAAAAGTGCTTATTCCGTTGATGAACGTATTTCAGATTGCCTGCGATGGAACTTAAACATGAATATCA
This sequence comes from Triatoma infestans, assembly GCA_011037195.1. Classification (NCBI taxonomy): domain Eukaryota; kingdom Metazoa; phylum Arthropoda; class Insecta; order Hemiptera; family Reduviidae; genus Triatoma; species Triatoma infestans. Next base: position 12,118 of record JAAEAF010002889.1, on the reverse strand, counting down.
AATTACTGAGCATACATTCAGCATATTTCATTCACTAAAAACTTTTTTTTTTGTCTCAGGAGGCCTCAGAACATGTATTTCCGGTGGAAACTTGAATTTTGTAAAATTAAAATGATTGCAATGCTTCCGTCTTGTAAGAATATATAAGGAAAATGATTTCCTTCTAAAACAATAATAGATACTACAAATCATATGAATGACCCTTTATTCGCTCATGTTTCTATTGTATTTTAGCATTTATGTAATACTACACAACAGAATAAATCAATTGAAATAGGCATAAAGACTGAAATACGTAAAAAAACATCAATAACTCACTAAGGAGCATTACAGCCCTTAAGCGTGTTTGATAACCAGGAAACATCCACAGTAGGCAGTGTACAGGCTTCTTTATCTTTCCTTTTTTTTTTTTTTTTTTGAAGACATCTCCAAATAACATCGGAACACGTATACTCTAGTCAAGTGGACGTGCAACAAACTCGTAAATCCTTTTACGTTTGAACAACAAGAACATCTAAACCTCCCAAGGGATGTTGGACGTGACCAGGACAAACAGGTCACCAAGATCCTTTACCAAGATCATCTAACACTAATACTCCAAGCATGCTACTCTGGACAAATATCTCTCTATACAATCTTCCAGTTTATTGTGTAGACATGGATTAGTGGTTGGTGAATAACAACAAATACTTGCGACAGTATTATGACACGTTCATGCATATATGGAATTGAACATTATATTAATTCATTTATAAATACTGTACAACATCAATGCTGTTTTTTTTTTTTTAATTATTAATTATTGCCTACTCGTTCACGTCGATGAGTCATAGTGACAAATTGATTCATCGTGACAATTGATTCGTCATAGTGATAAATTATATATACAATTTTAACAAAATAATGATTTAAATTTTAAATAGTCATACAATTTGCTATTTAAAAAAAAATAATCAGATTTATAAACTGTATGTGATATTGCTAGAATATATTAATAATGTTAATTTTTTTTTAATACACTTTTATTGCCCTTCCCCCACTCCGTTTGATCAATGAACAATATAATAAGTTGTGTATCGTTTGACATTATAAATAATATTAAAGATTTTATAATATTTCCTCAATAGTTTTCTCGACCATATGCCTTTCCAATTATCTGACTTTAAAGGCCAAGGATGAAAAAGCAATGTATATTATGTGACTGTTGCTGAAATTAAAGTGAATGCCGGTGAATAGTAAATATTTTAAAAATATTTTTGAGTTGAAATGTGTTTGGTGTTTGTAAGTTATTTGTAAGTTTATATGTTGTTTGTAGCAACAGCGGTTATGTTAAGGGGCTTGTGAGTATGTATATGTTTTAAAGAGTGGAGAAATATTAAGATATAAGTAAATAGTCACCACTGCTAACCATAAATATTATTGTTCTCTTAAAATAACAACTATTGTATGGATTGCTAGCATAGAAGGGGTAAAAGACAATGTTGACTAAGTTCTCCGACCTCTCTTCTAACGGTAGGCTTGTACCTGGATTTTCACCCTTTTGCCAGCCAACTTGCAGTTTTCTTTCAAATAATAAATTTTTCAAATAAAATATATTTCCAAAATTATTCAATTTTTTTTTTTTTGTGCCTTAGTTCAGTACAACACTATTCAACCATTTACGTTAATTTACGTCTGAGAAGTATGTATTTTTTTTATGTAAAGTTCTTTTTATATTTCATGTAAAAAGTAACTATTGCTTCCAGTACCTCTATGTTATTGCTTGAAATAATTATATTGTAATTGATGGGACATGTTTCGTGTTTACTTATTATATTAAAGAGATGGTCTCTAACAGTTTCGTAGTGCGAGTATATCATCACCGCGTGTTCTAGATCCTCCTAAACCCCACATCTAGGGCATAGCGGAAAGTTTACTATTTTCATCTTACTCAAGTAAGCTCTACGTATAACGTGATTGCTTCGTATTTTGCACATTCTGCTTACTGAAATTTTAGCAAACCACGGGCGTCTCTTTAACTTGGGGAATAAAAGTTTGTAGAGTCTACCTTACAAGTTTTCCCATTTCCTTTTTCTACTACAGAATACTTGATAAGATAACTTAAAAAGTACGATTGAAATCATTTTCAAGATGTAATTATTGTTATGATCAGAAGAATTGATAAAGAGCACGCGGCAGGAAAGAGATCAAATTATCATTACCAAAGAATTTCATTTTTGCTTGAGGAAAAATGTTTAATGATTAACAATTATGAAGGTTCCGAGGAGAATGGCGTAATTTTGCACGTGCTAATCGTGGTCACTGAAACGTTATGTTATGTAATGGGATACCTTCTCATTCTCCAGAGATGGACATGTTATCTGTAATAAGACTAGATTGTCCAGATGCTGGCAGTGCACTGAGAAGGAGGCTCCGGGTGCTAATGACGATAGACGTTGATGCGTTGCTGGTGGAGCATGAGTTTGGAAGATTCTGACAACTTTATTGATCGCAGGTTTAATGATCAACAAAAGCAAATCTTGTATAAATTTTTAACTGGTATAAATACTGGTATAATCTGGTATAAATTTTTTCTAGGCTAGCTAGGTTTCTAAATTAAACACTATAGGCATGTATGATATAAGTTGCGACGCGATTTAAAACGTTTCTCTTAAACTGTAAACAATTGAAGATTGTGTATTGTGACCTAACGTTAAGTACAATCTGATTCAAAAATGTCTCGTCGAATTAGAGGAGTGTCTCTGTATGTCTAGAGTGAATAGTTACTTATTCACAAATGAGAGTAGAAGGACATTTTACACACGCTAGTTCAGAGTTTGACCGCACGAGCGCACCAAGGCTTCAAACTGGATGAGAGTTGTAAAAAAAAAAAAATCATACTTTTCTCACGTGTTGAATATTAAAATTTTTTTCTGCAGTCGTATTTAAATTGTTTTTAATTTATATTATTGTTAAAATGTATAATATAATAATATAATTGTTAAACAAAAATAAATAAAAAAAAAATTATAAAAGTAAAAAAGTTATATTAGTTCAAAAAAGTAAGATGGTAAAGTTATTTTATCTTCTTTCTTTGTTCCAGTGGTTTGTTGGTCCAAAACAATCAATGAGAAGAAAGAGAAGAAAATAAAAAAACAAACAAACAAACAAAGCCATGGTACTGACAGTAATTCTACTATTTCTTCGTCACATAATTGTAGGTTGTTCCTAATTGGACTGTCCATACATAGAGGCAGTAACGTCTCCAGACTGTACTAACTCTTATGGTTGAATACCAGTGAGAGACTTCCCTGTTACACACCTTGACATTGCGCCCTCTATCTGGTAACAAGGTACTCCAGTTGTTTTTTTCCTTTTTCTGCACCAGTGCTCCCACCAATTTAATCATATCTACAAACTCTTCTACCATTTCTTTATATTTCTTTCCTTTTTTTTTTTTTAAATGTGTCTCTGCAGTATTTTCTTTACAATTCTACAAGCCTAGTCATTCTATGTAGACATTATTTTCAGTTCTAAATAGCCTTCTACAATTTATTTTTTTTATCTGCTATATGACAAAGTATTGCGATAGTGACAAATTGTCGAAATAGAGACGGGATTAGCTCATGGCAGCACTGAGTTTGGATTGTAGAGGTCCTGGGTACGTGTTGTGATAGATGCCAGAAATTATATCTATTTCATTTGAAAGAAAAATGCAAGCTCGTTGGCAAAAAAGGTTAACACTCAGGTAGAAAATACCGTTACCGAAGAGTTCATAGAACTTGGTTAGCTTTGTCTTTGGCCCTTCACAAAGGGGAGAATTTGAACTACTAAGAGAAAGCATTCTTTCAACAGAGGAAGTCTAAACTCTGCTTTAAAACAGGACAGTCTGAATTAGACATTGAACCATATCACTTGATCCAAGAATCGCTCACTTAACTTCTAGATTGCCTGTTAATCTAGATAAGCAATTGATTTAATAAGCATATAATTGTGATATTGTAAAGTATTTAAATTCATTTAGAGATTAATATATATTTTTTTTTAACAGTGGTGATTATTTCTTATTACTTCTACCTATATCTTAAATATACACATAAGCCCTTCATAAAACCTAACTTATTTTAATGGTACTCAAGTTAAAAAAAAAAAAATTATCAACCATAAGAATGTTTGAAATAATCAAAGTTCGTTTATGTTTACCTAATCAATAAATGATTAGTTAAAAATCAATGAATGATGAGTTAAAAAAAAAAGAGAAAAAAAAAGCCGTTCTCGAGCAAATCTCAAAAAGGTTAGGACCCTATTCTGTAAATTCGTAATTTTGATTAGCCTTTTTCCTCACTAGGACTTCTAAAAACACATTTCATATAACTTCATATTATACAAGTAATTGCATCAATCATTTATCACCGTACATTGCACTGAAATGGCATTTTATAGAAAATTGATCGTTGCAATTGTTATACATAAGCATACCGCGTTCCCACCACCATTTAGTTCTGACCTTTGCCACCAGGTGGCAGATTTGCTTTCGTGATTTTGTGTCACCATGGATCAATCCGTAGAATATGTTTCAAATAAAAATAATATAACTATATGTGTGCAGCTTGTATAAAAGTTAAAAAAAAAAAAAAAAAAAACAATTCTGGTTGACGGATTATGATGAAGAAACTTTTTGGCATATGCGATAGTGGGTAATGGTAGGTGGACGGTAGAAAAGGAATATCAAATATATATGTATATACTTCATGTTGCTCAAAACACTTCAATATATATATATATATATATATATTTGTTATGGTGGTTGGTTCCGCAGAGCTGGAAAGCATCAGAGACATTTTCCGTGGTAGCCTGCTTCATTTTGTGGTCATCGACCGGTTTCGGGCATTCGTCCATCTTCAGGATGCGTTTTTTCAGACAGTGTGACAACAAAGACTCGCACAGAGCAACTTAGTTTCACACTAACTCTGTTAGAGTTAGTGTGAAACTACTCTGTTAGAGTAGGAGTTAGTGTGAAACTAAGTTGCTCTGTGCGAGTCTGTGTTGTCACACTGTCTGAAAAACGCATCCTGAAGATGGGCGAACGCCCGAAACCGGTCGATGACCACAAAATGAAGCAGGATACCACGGAAAATGTCTCTGACTATATATCTAATTTTTTTTTTTTTTGAAGGTATATCCGGATCCTTATCACTGCCGTCTTACGGGCAGTCTCTCGTTAAAGACAATGCTGCCTATCAGCGGACCATGAGCTGTAGAGACTCATAAGGCGAGAAAATCTAACGGTAGCACGGCTAGACTCTGAAACGTCGTCGGTTTGGTGTGTTGTTTGTGTAATAGTAGCGTGTAGCACGAGCGGTTTTGTAAAGGGCTTGTGTGGATATTTAAGATAGATATAGAAGTATTAAGAAATAATCAAGTGATCACCACTGTTTTTAAAATAAATATATTAATCTCTAAATGAAATTAAATACTTTACAACATCACAACTATATGCTTATTAAATCAATTGTTTAGCTAGATTAAATGCTAAACTCTTATAACCGGCACTGAAGTTAAGTGAGCGATTTCTGAATCAAGTGATATGGTTCAATGTCTAATTCAGACTGTCCTGTTTTAAAGCAGAGTTTAGACTCCCTCTCTTGAAAGAATGGTTTCTCTTCGTAGTTCAAATTCTCCCCTTTGAGAAGGGCCATAGACAAAGCTAACCAAGTTCTATGAACTCTTCTGTAACGGTATCTTCTACCTGAGTAATTAACCTTTTTTTGCCGACGAGCTTGCATTTTTCTCTCAAATAAAATAGATATAATTTCAGGCATCTATCAAAACTCGTACCCGGGACCTCTACATTCCAAGCTCAGTGCTGCCATGAGCTGATCTCGTCTCTATTTCGAAAATTTGGTACTATTGCAATACTTTATCATAAATACAGTTAAAGTAGAAATTAAATTATATCACCTTACACAATACTTCTCTAACTCGACGGGACATTTTTGAATCACGTGGTACTTAACGTTAGGTCACAATGTACAATCTTCAATTGCTTACAGTTTAAGAGAAACGCCATAAATGGCGTCGTAACTTATCTCATACATGCGTAGTGTTAAATTTAGAAAATTAGCTAGTCTAGAAAAAATTTTTACCACTTTTATAGCTGAAATATTTGCTTTTATTGATCATTAAACCTGCGATCAATAAAGTTGTCAGAATGGTCCAAACTCATGCCCCACCAGCAACGCAAACGTCTATCGTCATAAGCACCCGGAGCGTCCTTCTCAGTGCACTGCCAACATCTGGACAATCTAGTCTTATTACAGATAACATGCCCATCTCTGGAGAATGAGAAGATATCGCATTACATTACATAACATTTCAGTGACCACGATTAGCAAGTGCAAAATTACGCCATTCGCCTTGGAACCTTCATAATTATTGTTAATCATTGAACATTTTTCCTTAAGGAAAAATGTGATTCTTTGGTCATGAATGATAATTTGATCCCATTCCTGCCGCGAGATATTTCTTTCTATTAGGTTGAATACTTTGGATAATAGTAATCCAGAAGTGGGACTCAAGCAAACGACTGCAATCCTGAAAGTATTATTGAAGTTCTTCCACTTTTCCAAGAACCATACTATTTAAGGTCCAAACGTTGATAAAGTTTATCAGGCATTAGAGTTCACAAAAGCAGTTATAGTTTCTTATTTCTTCTAGCTTATTCGCCCGTTTTGGGGCTTTACGGAAGATACAAGAATTTGTTGAAGTGTAGATGAGAAAGCTGTAGCATTGAAGCGGTTGATTAGCAACATAGAGTTGCCAGCGCTTGCTTGGTTTCTTTCCTCAACACAAGAGTAATTTTTTTTACCTTTGCAATAGACATAAAACAATTACGTTTTACCATTGAGTTTGTTATTAATAATTACCCTCGCTACTTTTTTTTTTTTTTGTTTAGTTCATTATAGCTTTTATTTACTTTACTGATTGGTGTGCTCATAAAAAGCAAACAAAGATATTATATATATGTAACATCTGATGGGAGGTGTATGTTTAATGGTTCGTAAACTTGTAACATAAAACTTGTAGGACACTCTCATTCTGATATCTAGGCAGACATATAGATAGATATATAGATAGACATAGTGGCTATGATAAAGAGAGCGAAAGAAGTGAGGAAAATAGACTAGTAAGGGAGTTTAGATCTTATGAGAAGTTGTTAGGTTGGTAAGGTCATAACAAGAGATTGTGAGGGTCATGTAGTCGAGGGTTAGGAGTATGAGTTGTACAAGAATCTTACTATAACTTTTTTGTTTAGGAGGGATGTTAAAAAGAGAAGAAAAAGACAGATAGTGAATTGAGGACACCGTCTCTTAAGTCAATGAATGATTGATTGAGAGCAGACATCCTGGCGCCCACATCTTATACAATTCTTCTTTCATACATACATACATACATACACATACATTTATATGGGAATGTAGCAGAGTTATACATCTTTTTTAAATTGGCATTCCTTTATTTTTCTCCAACATTACACCTTACTAAGATTTTTAGTTTCCACGTTTATTCATTATACTATTGCATCCTAATTTTGTACAAACACTTAATTATTTTTATTAATAATAATAATAATGAGTACTCAGGAAAGTTTTGGGCTGAGTAACAGTTAGCATAGAGCATCTATAGCAGTTTTTCAGTGCTACCAACAAAAGAGTATCTGCAAAGTTTTGATAATATCGCCAAGATTGTGTGTCTAGCTATAAGGACAGCGCGCAGCCATAGGGGATGACATTTCTCATCGGTTCTTCTTCCATGTAACCGTGTAAGCATCTACTGGAACGCCACAATGCTCACAGATAAAACTATTCCAAATAACACCCGATATATTGCTGCTTTAGACCCAGGGAAGATTTGTTTGAATCGTCAATGTCGTGATATCGCTGGATCAGATTTGCAAACTCAGCGCTAGAATGTTTCGATCTTTGTGCAACAGACATATGAAGTCCTCTGTAAATGACTTAGTGCCACAAACAACCGAAGATTGGGTAAAAGTTCTAGGACCCCTCAACTGAGATTCTGCTCTGTGCAAATGTATGTTATAACACTGTTTTGGTAAAAACATGCTGATGATGGGCGAACGCCCCAAACCGTCAATGACCACAAAAAGAAATAGGCTATCATGGAAAATATCTCTGATGCTTTCCAGCTTCGGGAACCAACCACAACGCACTTCTATTCGTTGTAACGGTCTCAATTAATTTATCTTTATAAAACCATATCTCGTTTGAGGCTCCCACCTCGTGTAAAATCACTATTTTAGATTTATTGAGGTAAACCTGCAGATTCTAATGACCAGTAGGCTAATAGATTCCAACGTCAGGCCTTAAGTTGTAATGAAATGATTATGTGGGAACGGCCAGACAAGTTTTAAAGAAAAAAAAATCTATACTTGCCTCTAGGTTTTAGGTAACTTTGGTGGCCACCTTCAAGAGAAAATTGATTTGATAAAAGCTAGTTATATTACAAAAGTATTTTAAAGAAGAAAAAGCAATAATTTTCCCAAGTAAGTAAATATTTTTCCCAAAAAATTGATTTTGGGGGGGGGAGAACCTCTTTTCCAGATTGAAATTTAAACTGGCGCTAAAAGTCTTGAGACTGAAGGCGACCACAATGACCTCTAAGGTACATGTGTATAACTTCGCTACTTTTTTTTTTTTTTGTATGGCCAACCCTTCTAAACTATAATTTTGTAAAGCTGCTATTTGTGTATTCCAAGTTCAATGATTATTTAAAATATTAAACTGTATAATTGGATTATAAAAATATGTTATGAAAAAAGTGTGGCTGCTTCACATTGGATTATTGAATTTATTCAGATTTTACATTGGAAAATGAATTTGAATTCTTTACCCTGTTTACCCTGTTCGGTGTAATTGATGTAGGCGCCATAATAATTGATTTCACTGAAAAAAAATAGTGGTACTATTTTATTTTAACAAAGTGAATCTAAACAAAAATAGAATAGAAGTAAATTTTATGTGATTTATAACGTTTAATTTGTACCAAGACATTATTGGAAAAGATTCAAGCTTTAACTGGGTAGCTTACTAATAGCTCCCTTTAGAATTGAATGTGATTCTACACAACGGCTTGAGAATTGTCCACCACTACTTCTGGTTTATTGCATGGACTGATTGCTTGAGTATACTCAACCAATCACACATACCGATATCTCGCTACAACTTGACCATTTTCTGAAGGTTACTTGAAAAGGTCTCTTTTTTTTATATTCTTGGTATTGCACTCAAATTTACTGACTGACTGACACACTAATCCACTGTCTTAGTACTAATACTGTCTTAATTCATTACTTTTGTAATTCTAGATAATAAAAATTTATTATCTAGAATTAATCTAATTTATCTAGAATATTAATTTAAACAACACAAAAAATAATTATACTCTTTAAAAACTGTTTTATGTATATAAATATGTAATCTGTGAAAGAAAAAGAATTAAACAAAGTATATCAAATACATCCGGTATTTTGTCCGTCATAGCATGCATATTGGTTTTGTTCCTGACCAGTTTCGGATTTTCATCCTGACCAGTTTCGGATTTTCATCCAACATCAGAGCAAATTCACCAAGTTCATGTAGAGACTTCACTTCACAACGTAATGTTTCTGTTACACTCACACTTGACGGTTGTATATATATATGTGGGAAGGTTATAAGGTTATGTTACTATTTGAGTGTTTGTTTTTCATGACAAAGTGGAATTATTATAAATTAAGATTAGACATTAGAAAATAGTGTATAATAAATAGCATGTTTTGAAATATACTTTATAACTAAATTTTAATAGTGTTGTTAAGTATGCTTTGTGTTTTATCAAGTCATTTTTATTATTTGCGGGGGGGGGATAAGTACACACACATAGTAACATAACCTTGTAACCTTTCCACATATATACAACCAACAAGTGTGAGTCTGACAGATACATTTCGTTGAAGTGAAATCTCTACATGAACTTGGTGAATTTGCTCTGACGATGGATGAAAATCCGAAACCGATCAGGAACAAAACCAATATGCATGCTACCACAGATAAAATACCGGATGTTATCCAGCATTGCGGACCCACCCACATTTTCAATATATTAAATACGATTACATTCTTTTCTGTAAAAATCATAATATCTGAGATTGTCTCCGTGTGAAACAAAATAAGAAATTTTTTTTTTTAATTTAAGGCGCGTTATTATTATTATTATTCAAGGAAGGGGAGGACAAAACCCTACGGCATCCAAAGCCTCCCTGGGGCTATATAGCTGCCCCTAAAGAATAACAACTACTAGGTCTGGTATAAAAGTCCAGGCCCGGGTTTTACCCATCTAAGTTTCACCACAGACCGAACAAATGGGACCAAAACCTTAAAAAGACATAGCTTAAGATCCTCTACCGATATGCTATTCCGGTCGAAGGTCCTAAACCTAATCTCCTCACAGCCCAAACAATCCGTCATTAGATGCATGGGTGTTTCCTCCTTCGTCTTACAAACCCTACAAAAGGGATCAGGCATGAGTCCCATTGTATAGAGATGACTCTTTAAGCCACAATGCCCAGGGAAGAAGTCTGAGATAGGTCTTTGAAAGAAATCGGATCCCTCTACTCAAAGCTCCGTCCGGACCCCCAATGAGCATCTTAGACTCCCGACAACCCACTGCACTCATCCATAAGGATGCTAAGAGTAGCACGGCTGTATTCGAACCGGGGATCTCCGTGTTACTAGTCCAGCACGCTACCACTGAGCTAATCATCCCCACCAAAAAATAACCGAGTATTAGCACTGTTATTTGTATTCCATTTTTCTTCACCTTCTTAATTACACACACATGTCATACATAGATGCAGTTACTTTTTTCTCTCCGAAATTACCATGTGAAGAAATGATTATACACTTGTGAGTGTGTGTGTGTGTGTGTGTGTGTGTGTGTGTGTATATATATATATATATATATATATAAAAGATTGGGTGACAATGTGATGATAAAGAATGTGAAGTAAACTCATAGTGCACGTCACTTACACAGAAGAAAGAAAAATGATTGAAGTATTTTGAGTACGCCTTCATCCTATTGACAGCATCTGCCCCCTTCTGATGAAAAATGACTTTCTTTCATATAAAAAGTAAAAAAAAAAAAAAAAAAAATAGAGAGAGATCATGAGAAAAAAAAAATGACTGATGAAGATATCCGATAATTATGACATTGGACAGGCTTGTTTATTTACTAAAATCTATGTTTATTTAGCTAGAAATTCAATGATAATTCTAATATAAATAAAAAAGAAGAAATCTTTGTGATTCACAACTTTATAGACTTTCTTATATCTACTATAATTATCACAATTCTAATTTACAAATTTTCATTAAATATGCAATCTTTATTAATCTTAAAATTGGGCTTCCATTACATAAGAACGTTTCCGTCAAAAATACGTAAAACGGATGTGAAACTTTAACTGAAGTTTTTTTGAGATTTTAAAATTTGTCTTGAAAATATCGCAATTTTTTTTTTAAAATTTGGTGTTTTACAAATTGGTGCAATTTAAATAGTTATAATTGACCCCATCATCCCTCCACACACACACACACACACACACACACACACACACACAAATAGACATTAGCTAAAAACATTTTTTGTTTTTTTCGTATTCGGGGACCTCATAAACATGTATATTTCAGGTGAAAACTTAATTTGGAAAATCTGGTACGATCTGGCAATATCGTATTTCCATTGCAATGGAAGAAGCAGAATGGAAAAACAGAAATAAATTGAAATTGAATTTATATTTTAAAAGTAATATAATTTTTTAAAGGAAAAAGTTGGATGGAAAAGTTGTAAAAACGTAGGTACAAGACACCGTTTAAAAAAGAGGTCGGAGAACTTGGCCACTATTGTCTACTAAAACCCCTTCTAGAAATCAAATATAAAAGAGCAGCTTACCAAGAGGAGCATTATTTGAAGAGTCTATTCATAAGCATTCAACGGAGTATCATTCCATCTTTCGTCTTATAACAGTCAGTGTGCCAAGAAGTGTTTTAAGTTTAACATTTGAGATTAAATCCATCTC
>JAAEAF010002888.1:0-23636 GCA_011037195.1 Triatoma infestans | reverse complement strand
AGAAAGGGAGTCGAGACAACGACAAAACGACGATCGTCGGATTTTCCCAGCTCATCTCACGGCAGCACTTTCCTTCAAGGGTTCCAGGCGAAGTCTGGAGAGAACCAGAAAAGCACAAAGAGAAGCACAAGAAAAGCTGTTTTCCTGTGGTCACAAAAAGAAAATCCAGATAAGTTCTGACAATTGTGGTGGTGCAGATAATGTGTTTTTTTTTTATTATTTGGTTGGTTGGAAGTAACCTGGTCAATTTAGTAATTTACTCCTTTAGAGACAGAATTTAATTTATTATAGCATATTTTTATTTACTTTCTGTTTATTTGTTTATTTTTAATTTAATTTATTTTTCTTTACTCATTAATTTTATGTTTAAAATCTTTTACTTCTGTTTAATACTTAGGTTAGATTGGATAAATGTGTCATTAATTTCCCTTTTTTTTGTTGTAATTAAGAAAGAAAACCAGGCCTGGTGGTGGTACTTTTTTTTGGTTGTAATTATTGAGATTTGTTCTAATAAATAGAGTTTGTAAGAAGAAATTTGTGTTTTGGTTAATTATAAATAGATTAAAATGAACATGGTTATTAAAAATTATTGTCATTAGTAACAGAACAGTAGCCAAGAACTAGCTTACTGTCAAGCTCGAGTGTGGCAGAGTGGTACAGCAACGGCTTGGCAGGCAGAGAATCACTAGTTCAAATCCGATCCCATGCAAAAATTTTTTTTTTATTTTTTTTTTATTATTATTACGATTATTAATTACTCTTCCTGGTATCTCATTCTTTTTATTTTATGGACTTATTTTTTTTATTATTGATTTATTAATTTATTTTGTTTCCTTTTTCCTATCCTACCTCCCTTTTATTTTCTTTTATTTTCTATTTTTTTTTAGTTTATATAGATGTTAATCTAGTGAATCCCCCCGTCTCCTCTGAGTTAGTCTGGCCGCGAATAGCGTTCCTTTTGCTGTGGGGTAGCGTAGCACTCTTCAAAACCAAAGCATGAGGCTATGAGTTTCTGCACATATTTAAAGTGTACTGAAGATGTGATTCACTTGGATCCTACACTTCCTACTGAATATTATATTTATCGGGGAGAAAATGCCGCCGCTCATTTTCTTCAATATTTAAAAAACATAGTTGAAAAATTAGTGCTATATACTCCAGACAATTACCAATGAAACAACTGACTATAGATGAACAAAGACGACATAACGCAACTAACATTTGTTATATGTGTATCAAAACTTTTACAACCAATGACAAAGTACGTGGCCACTGCCACTTAACAGGACGATATAGAGGGGCAGCTCATCCTACCTGTAATGAGGGCTTCATCAAAGCCCCAACTTTTTACCCGTTCTCCTACACAGTCTTACCGGCTATGATAGCCACTTTATGGTACGCGAACTCGACTACGATGACAAACAAATAGATGTCATACCAAATAATGAAGAGAAGTACACATCCTAATAAACCAAAACAAAGCAAAACCAAAACACCACATATAAAACTCCGATTTAAAGACACATTTAGATTTATGCCATCTAGTTTAGACAAATTAGTACAAACACTACCCGACATACCAGAAACTAATACATTATTTACACCAGAACAACTTCCACTACTGACAAGAAAAGGTGTTTTCCCGTACGAATCCATTACTGACTGGAACAAATTAAAAGAGACAAACTTACCACCAAGGACTGCCTTCTATAGCCACTTGAAAAAATGTGATATTACGGAAGAGGACTATCAGCATGCATGTCAACTTCCAAGTGTAAAAACTTGGGAGAATGTAGTGACCTATACTTTAAAACTGATGTATTGCTGTTAGCTGACGTATTTGAAACATTCCGTAATATCACATTGACAACGCACAAACTGGACCCTTGTCACTATTTTACATTACCCGGCTTATCCTGGGATGCCATGCTACGATATGCAGGTATCAAATTGGAACTTCTCCTAGATTATGATCAGATAATCTAGTTGAGCAGAGTATCCGAGGTGGGTTATGTCAAGTTGCTCATCGTTATTTGGTCGCAAATAATAAATATATGAACGATTACAATCCAAATAAAGAGAGTATTTTCATAACCTACCAAGATTGCAATAATTTGTACGGTTATGCCTTGACTCAACCATTACCTTATGGAGAATTCCAATGGATAATCCCCGAACAATTAAATATTAATGACGTAACTGCAAACGACGACTATGGTTATATAGTAGACGTACACTATCCCCCACACTTACACAAGCTACACAATGACTTACTTTTCCTTGCGGAAAACATAATAATCGATAAACAGAAAAAAATCAGTAGCCCATTGAATGGCCGGTGAAGATACATAGTTCATTATGTAATTCTGCAACAAGCCATTCAAAGGCTTGTTTTGAAGAAAGTTCATCGAGTATTAAAATTCCGACAATCAAAACTGGTTCAAACTGGTACATTGAACTTAATACAGAACATAGAAAAAATGCAGAAAACAACTTTGACAAAGACTTTTACAAACTGTATAACAACTCGGTGTATGGGAAAACAATGGAAAATATTAGGAAAAGAAAAAACGTAAAACTTGTCAGTAGTGGAAAACGAATTGAAAAATTAATAGCCAAACCTGGATTCATTGATCGAACCATCTACAGTCAAAATCTTGCAGCTGTCCACATGACTCAGACAAGACTTACCTTTGACAAAGCTTTATATTTGGGAGCATCGATTTTAGACTTGTCGAAATGTACATTATACAGTTACTTTTACTCTACAATGGCAAAGATCTACAATCAAACATGATAAAAATCGGTTACATGGACACAGTTTTATTTTCGAAATAAAGACGGAAGACTTATATCTAGACATGAAATTACACTTACTGAATGACATGGACCCTTCCGATTACCCAATATCACATCCTTGCCATTCCAGCAGGAATTAAAAGGTTCTTGGCAAGTTTAAAGATGAAGCAAATGGAAAAATTATAAATACTTTTGTGGGTCTACGTCCCAAGATGTATGCGTTAGGTATTGAAGGGTTGGAAATTCTGAAGGGTTCACACCCCTTCATTACAACAAAATATTAAATTTAAGAACTATTTAGAAAATCTTCTTTCATTTCCTTTAAATTTAAACTAAAATCATTTTGTTCTGATTTTAAGGAACGCGTATCAGATTTTAATGTGTTTAAGTCGCCTTGAATACATTCAAGTTTAGAAAGAATAATACTAGACAAATCGTCACCCCCACCACTTTGAAGCACAGTACGCTGTCCCCCAACCATAAGTCAGTTCACTAAAAGTAACAAATAAACTGAACTTTACACTTCTACTTATTAATCTTGTGTAACGATACTCCGTTACTTTTCTTGATTTTCCTTATTTTCAAAGTAGCTGTCCGATAAAATTATTAAAAAATTACACCATAATTATTTACAGACTTTTTCACACAGATTAACAAAAAACTGGTAAAAAAAGATTGTTCGCGATAGGGCGGGGGAGTGGACTGTATAAAATTAGATTTTGTTATAAATTTCAACCACCTAAGGGGTGGTTTAATGTATAAAGACCAGAGATATAACATCAAAGGCTTACCTTTCTTGGGAGTCTTCAGTGGCTCAGCGGAGAGATGGCGTTCCTGTACGGCGGTGCGAATTAATTCGGCCCCTTCCCGTACTTGGAATTCCTGTAAGAACAGAAGAGAATAGCTGCGACGGCCAAGGCGATGATGTATCTCTCTGGTGACGTGATAACTCAGCGGGTACCAATTAATGAGGGTGCAGCTGCAGAGAATAGCACTGCACACGTAATCCCTTATGCAAAGGGCCGAACGAGAATTAAACTTGTCTTTAGAGAAAAGTACGAAAAATATAAAACCTTCACTTCGAGTCAAATCGAGAATAAGTACTCTTAAAATACACTTTGCAGTTAGAGAAAAACCATACGAGAAATACGAAACCTTCAATTCGCATGAAGTCGAGAGTGCGTACTACTTAGAATAATTAATTGTAGCTCAATTAGCTAAGTAGGGGCAAGTGACCACGGAGACAGCCGATTGTAGGCGAACGGTGTCGAACATACCGCCCACCTAAAATCGCGAGATTTTACAAAACAAGAGGAAGAGCAGAGACAAATAGCGGATGGGGGAAAGGAGAGGAAGGAGGATAGGGAGAAGGAAGTTGAGGAGAGAGAGAGGCTAACTCCTCAACGGGGAGAGGAATGAGGTTGCGTACGGGGCGAGTGACCACCCCGTCGGAGGTGCGCACGGAAGCCACTCGGGACACCTGATCGGGGCCAGGATGCAGAGAAAGTATTCGGCCTACCGGCCAGGACAGTGGAGCGCAGTTAGTGGATTTGATCATTACTATATCGTCTACCGCGGCGAGAGCACTGGGGCGGTTCCATTTCGCACGCTGGATGGACGTGTTGAGGTATTCGCGGGACCAGCGCCTCCAGAAGGTCTGCAGAACGCGCTAGAGCACCTGCCACCGATTGCGAAGGGACGAGGTATCTGGGAGAGGAGTTTCAGGGAGAGCTAAGAGAGGTGCTCCGATCAGGAAGTGTCCAGGGGTTAGATAACCCGCAGACTCGTTGGGGTCAGTGGCTACCGGGACGAGCGGACGGCTATTTAAAACAGCCTCGATGCGGGCGAACAGAGTAAAATATTCCTCTGCCGTGCAAGGGCGATCACCTATTACACGTACCAGCAACCTTTTCACGGATTTCACCCCAGCCTCCCAAAGGCCTCCGAAATGGGGTGCGTAGGGGGGGTTGAAACGCCAAGTGATCGAACGCGTCGAGAGGTGCTCATCTATCGCACAGGAAGCCGCGGCGAGGAATTCCTGCACGGTTTTCAGTTGTTTGGCGGCGCCTACAAAGTTGCGGCGCAGTCTGAGTAGATGCAAATGGGCAAGCCCCGACGCGCCACAAATCGATCTAACGCTGCCAGAAAACATTTAGTTGAAAGCTCCGAGGCAAACTCCAGGTGTAACGCTTTGGTGGCGGAACAAACAAATAGACATAAATAGCCCTTGGCGATTGCATACGAGCGAAGGGTGGAGCTGCGAGTTGGAAAAGGCCCAGCAAAGTCGACTCCGACATGAGCGAAAGGGCGCGCGGGCGACACCCGATGCTCGGGCAAAGGGGCCATCAGTGGTTGGTAACTTCGAGCCCTGAAACGGCTACACGTGAGGCAGCGATGAAGTGTCTGGCGTAGCAGAGAGCGCAGCGAGAGTATCCAATACCGTGAGCGGATGGAAGGCAGCACGGTATTGGGGCCGGAGTGCAGAAGAGCCAGATGATAATGCGAGCAGAGCAAGGACGACACATGCGCCTGTTTAGGCAATAGTAAGGGGTGTTTGGAATGGAACTGGAGCGAGGAGTTGGTGAGTCGGCCGCCCACCCTGACAAGCCCGTCTCGATCTAAAAATGGAGACAAGCTGGCGAGTGAGGAGCGAACAACCACGCCCGCACGAAGGTTACGAATTAGCTCGACAAAATAATGAGCCTGCGTGAGGCGAATGATCGCAAGTTCGGCATGTTCGACCTCCGAAGGAGACAACGGGACGAGAGTGGAACCACGTTCCGACGGGGTTCTGCGAGAGTTGACTTGGAAACGGTTTAGCCAGGCGAAGATGCGCCTGAGCTTGACCCACGAAGCGAAGCGTTGGATGTGGCAGAGAAGATCGTTCGATGGGGATGAAGCAGTCCCCATACATTGTGAGGAAGAGACCTCGGCTGGCTCGCAATTTGATGAGGAGCCCACAAAGGGAGGAGGCCACTCGTGTAGCGGGGAAGTCAGGAACTCAGGACCATGCCGCCATAGCCGCTGATTGTCGGCTTTCATAAAGTTGTGAGGGCTTATCGCACGGGTGGACAAGTCAGAGGGGTTCTGGGCTGTTGGGACATGTGCCCATTGAGCCTGGGGAACTAGCTCATGTATGAGGGCGATTCGGTTCGCCACGAAGGTATTGAGTAGATGAGGTGGGGTGTTTATCCAATGTAGGACATCCAGCGAGTCTGAAAAGAGGTGTGGTCGAGAAGAGGAACGCATGAACTCTGAGCTGCGTAAAGAAGTAAACAACCGACTTAACAACACAGCCGCGCATAACTCCAGCCGAGGGATGGTGAGAACCTTCAGCGGCGCCACCCGAGATTTAGAAACCCATAGGGTAGGGTACACATGATTACTGTCTCGGAAGAGGATGTATAGTGAAGCCGCGTAGGCTTGGGCGGAGGCGTCACAGAAACCCACTATGTCCCGGCGAGCGGAAGCAGAGTGGGGGATGTGACGGGGAATGCTGAAGTTAGTGATGAGTGGTAACTGCTGAACCAGCGTTGCAGCAGAGGCATGGAGGGGCACAGGGAGGAGCTCGTCCCAGGGTAACTGCGCGAGCCACAGTTGCTGGAGCAGGATCTTTAAGGTCGTAGTAATTGGGGCTAGATACCCCAAGGGGTCAAACACGCGCGCTATGTAGCACAAGAGGGTGCGCTTTGTGATGTCTCCCTCAAAAGGAGACAGAGAGAACCGAAACACATCGGTTCTGGGATCCCACAGGATGCCCAGAATCGGAACCGCGTGTTCGTTCGCGTCGAAGGGAATGGCACAACATTCAGGATTCTCCTGCCATTTTGCTAGGAGAGCGGGTGAACTAGAGGCCCACTTCTTTAAAATAAAACCGCCTTTCAAGAGTAGTTCTTCTAGTTGCTGGCGAAGCATTTGGGCTGTGGCGATGTCTGGGGTACCAGCGATAACGTCATCCACGTAGGTGCATTCCCTCAGAGCCCGAGAGGCAAGAGGAAAGGCTGCACCTTCATCGTCGACTAATTGCAGCAAAACGCGTTGCGCTAGAAAGGCGGAAGGCGTTAAGCCGTAGGTGACTGTGTTGAGTTCCATTTCCTTAATGACCGAATCGGGGGAGGGACGGCACACGATGTGCTGATGACACCGATCCTCCTGACGCACCAGCACCTGGCGGTACATTTTCTCAATGTCCGCCGATAACGCTACAGCGTTTAAGCGGAAAGAAAGTAAGATGGTTGAAACATCACGCTGAAGCTTAGGGCCGGCCAACATACAATCGTTCAATGACGTGGAGTGAAGATCCTTGGCAGAGGCATTGAAAACGACCCTGATCTTGCGGGCTTCGTTTTGACCTTTCGTGACCACATGATGCGGAATAATGTATTTCGACGAGGATATCGCGAAAGACATGTGTTGAAGATGGAGGTACTCCTTCATGAAGTCCTCATATTCCTTGTGGTGCGCAGGATGGCGGTGCAGCTTACGCTCCAAATTAATGAGTGAGGCTCTAGGGGGAAAGGCGTTAGCGGCCAGCGGCGGATAACCGCGCTTGAATGGTAAAGCGACCACATAACGCCCATCAGGGTTGCGGGTATGGGTTTCCCGGAAGTGCTGTTCAACCCAATCATTGTCGGGGTTGGCAACACGAGGAGAAGGAATTTCTTCTAGCTCCCAGAATCTTTGCAACTGACCAGCAAGGTCACAGGTAGCGTGCAACGAAGTTACGCGTGAGGGCGGATCATTGAGATTGAGCGCTCCTAGAATGACCCATCCGAAATGAGTAGAGATAGCGGAGAGCCCATGGCTCGTGTCAACGGGAGCGTTGGCACACAACAGCAGAGGGAACACATCAGCTCCAAGCAGCAGGTCCACTTGAGAGGGTGTACCGAGGGTGGGGTCGGCCAGCGGCAGATGCGCAAAGCGATCGAGAACAGATTTAGGCACAGGCCGTGCCGGTAATAGAGTGGCAATGGAAGGCAACACTAATGCTTGTATGGGCAATTGAAACCCATTGATGCGCGAATGCAACGCGAAATGGGCAATGCCAGAAGCGGCAACGGGGGAGTTACCGACCCCAGTAACTTGAGCGCGTGTGGGTGTTGACATGAGGCCTAAGAACTCGGCGCAAGGGCGAGTGATGACCGAAATTTGGGAGCCGGGGTCAAGAACCGCACGACTGTACGAGGGTGGCCGAATGAATCCAAAACTTGGGCATTGAGCGTGCCCAGCAATACTTGAGGAAGACGAGGACCGGTGGCACTGAAAAAGCAGGCTTGACCAGAAGTACCAGGGTTCGCGGGAGCAGCAGAAGCGACAGATGTTTGCACTTTCGGGACAGGCTGAGGGTTGGATGCGGGCGCCGGATCGGCATGTAGCAGTGAATGGTGTCGGTCTGAGCCGCATAGCCGACATACATTACGCGAGTTGCACTGCTGGCGCATGTGCGAGCCCAAGCAGTTAAAACATCTGCCATTGGCGCGAGCAACTTCGTATTTTTGTGCCAAGGAGAGTGATTGAAAATCCGGGCAAGTCGTCAATGCGTGTGCGGCCTTGCACAAACTGCAAGCGGGAATGGAAGCTTTCGACGGAGTTCCGCTTGGAGGATTCCTCCTAGCAACTGCGGAATTAACCATAAATACTCGCCGAGGCGGGGCTTTGAATTCTTTGGGGGGCGCGGGGGAACGCGTATTTACATGGTCAAGAGATTGCAACTCTAATGTCTGGACCTGAGATACCACGAAGTCCATTAGCTGCTGGAAGGAAGGAATGCCCGTGGTGGCAATCCTGTCTTCAAATTTTTGAACCGTAACGCTGTCCAAATTACGGATGGCCAAAGAGAAGAGTAAGAAATCAGCAAGGTCGGGTAGAGCCATGGCCTGAAGGGCATTCACCGAATTTCGGTGGATATTGAGAAATTCCTTATAGCTGGCCAAAGAGGGGGAGGACATCTTCTTGAAACCCGAAAGGCGTGAGAAGTACATGGACGCTATCCTTCTAGGATTGGAGTAGCGAGCCTTGAGAGCCTGAAAGGCCACCGGGTAATTATCCTCGGTTATAGCGATGCCAGAAATTACCGAGGCTGCCTCGCCAGACAGAGCCGATTTGAGATATTGGAATTTCTGAACATCGGAGATGGTCATACACTGATGTACCAGAGACGTGAACAGGCTGAGGAATTCCGGCCATTGTTGAATGTCCCCGCTAAATGGAGGGATCCGGATCCTTTCTAGAGGATGGAACGGCGTACTGGAAGCGCCTTGGGGTGTTGGAGCGGGGGCAGAAGGAGTCGAGGGCTCCTGCTTCTTAAGAGTGAGAAAGTGCGCCTCTATATCGACCACCAGGTCAAGAAAGGCGTTCATTACCTGATTTATCTCCACCTGGTCCCTCTTCTCCAGAACGATATTGAGGTCCCGCAACTTCCCCTGAACGTCATCAAAGTTGAGGGAGAGGGGGCCCAATTTGGCCACATAAACTTGCAACCTGGCTAGCTGTGCGAGCTGGAATGTCTTCACTCTGTCATATATACCGGTAACCTGTGCGAAAATAGCATCACGCTCGGCCAAGAGCCGCTGAGCGGATTGCAGTACCTGAGTATAGCTCGAGGTAGATTCTCCTTTAACAGTGGGTTCTTTAGCCATGCCGAAGAGGAAAATAGACAGGCGTTGCGAGAATGAAGTCGCGAAATGCGAGTGTGAAAACGAAAATGGCCCAGAGAATTACAAAGAAGCAGAATTAAGAAATAGTTGAGATAGGGGTGAAGAGATTAACAGATTGAGAATGCGTAACTTTAACGAGTATAAAGACGCAAGAGTGCCGATATATTACGGCAACAATAAATAAAAGGAAAAAAAAGATAATTTAATAAACGGGATAGGAAGTGATTAACTATTACAAAAAACAACGAAAGAATAAACAATTTAAAGAGCTTAGTTAATAACAGAAGAAAAAAAAGGTAAATAAACAGAAGAATTAAAAATACGGAAGTAGCAGGTAAACACGGCTAGTCAAAATAAACAAATAGTAAAGTTAGTTAGTAGATAAAGGGATTAGAGGTATTAATGTTAATGAAATTACTGATGAATGAAAGTGATCGAATACGCTCGAAGACCCCCGAAGAATACCGGAGCTTATTTTGAACTGACTGCGAAATTCTATGATATTTGAAAGGCGGACTTAGACCCGGGCTACTAAAAGAATAATCTAGGGCTATTTTTAGTTAGAACTTTGAATACAAGCAAATAACTTCACTTTATTTTAACAAAAGATAACGAATTTATTTGAAAGTGAACAGAACAAAAAACCTCAAAAATAGAAAATAGAGATGAAAATTTATGAAATTTACTCTTATTACCGCATATCTGGCCCGGAACGACCAAAACTTTATGTTCGCGATAGGGCGGGGGAGTGGACTGTATAAAATTAGATTTTGTTATAAATTTCCTAAGGGGTGGTTTAATGTATAAAGACCAGAGATATAACATCAAAGGCTTACCTTTCTTGGGAGTCTTCAGTGGCTCAGCGGAGAGATGGCGTTCCTGTACGGCGGTGCGAATTAATTCGGCCCCTTCCCGTACTTGGAATTCCTGTAAGAACAGAAGAGAATAGCTGCGATGGCCAAAGGCGATGATGTATCTCTCTGGTGACGTGATAACTCAGCGGGTACCAATTAATGAGGGTGCAGCTGCAGAGAATGGCACTGCACACGTAATCCCTTATGCAAAGGGCCGAACGAGAATTAAACTTGTCTTTAGAGAAAAGTACGAAAAATATAAAACCTTCACTTCGAGTCAAATCGAGAATAAGTACTCTTAAAATACACTTTGCAGTTAGAGAAAAACCATACGAGAAATACGAAACCTTCAATTCGCATGAAGTCGAGAGTGCGTACTACTTAGAATAATTAATTGTAGCTCAATTAGCTAAGTAGGGGCAAGTGACCACGGAGACAGCCGATTGTAGGCGGACGGTGTCGAACAAAGATATTTAACTAATGAAAAAGCAGTTTTTTATACGGAGTACATTAGTATGACTGCACTGTTTGAAAGCTCAGGCCAAACTCCCATTCGGTAATAAAAAGCACAACAGCTATTGAACTGATATAGTGGATATCAGAGCTGTGGGGAAAAACCGAATGAAAATTATAACAGAAACACCTGATGCGGCTAACTATTTAATTATCCACAGGGGTTTGGAAAAGTGAAACTTGAGGGCTTATGTTCCTGAATATCGAATCTATTCGAAGAGCGTCATTAGAGGGATGGAAGTATCCTTTCCAGAGGAGAAAATTCTGCGCCACCTTCGAAGTGAAATTTCGGTGATAAAGGTAGAAAGAGTATATAAAAGATCCGAAAATAGGTCTCTTGAAACTTGTTTCTTGACCTTCGATAGTCAGAAACTTCCGAGGCATGTCACTTTGTATAAGGCGAGATTCAATTGGCCCTACGTTCCTCATAGGAGACCATGTTTGAATTGTCTCCGATATGGACATTCAAGCGTCCAGTGTAGAGAGCAGACAAGGTGCAGCAAATGTACGAGGCTGTACAACGCAGATCAGTGTGATATGGAGAAAATAGAGTGCATTAACTGCCAGGGGAATCACCTTGCAACGGATGTGAAATGTCCAAAATACCTAGAGGAAAATAAATTAGCTAAGGAAAAAGCAGTATATGACTCAACTTTTGTTGGAGACTTCTTTTTAGAAATCGCCAAAAGCAAAAGGTTTGAGGTCTCACCGAGGAAGAGTTTCCTGCGTTACCAGGTCCCTCAAAGATACATATCGAAATTTAGATGCCGAAAACGTGGGAAAAAAATCATTCAATTTAAAGCCTATTCCTACTGATATATCGGCTGGTACCAGAATGCAGGAGAAAAGAAAAGAAAGTGCAATCAGTGTAAAAGAGATTCGGCAGACCGTTGGCTCGCGTAGCACCCAGTCATCGAAGCGTTTATTGAATTAATTGTTTCAATGAATAGAAAAGATTGGGATGGAATTACTAAATCATTGGAAGTATTAACATCTCAATTTTAGGAAGGAAAAATTTCAAATAATTTTGGGTCAAATGCATCAAAAGCACGCTCAGTTTGGAGTGGAAAGACCCATAGAGCTTACGGATGTGGGGCTTGTAGATCCTATAAAGGAACAGAGCAAAGAAGGGGTTATAAACCGTTTAAAAACTGATAAACAGAAGGACATCCCTAAGCATGTTTCAGATGCAGGGGGTTTTAGTAAGGTATCAACACAGTCAAATTCCCGTAAATGATGAAAATTCTGCAAATGAATATAAGGTCGTACACAAGTAATCGAGCAGTTTGGAAATGTTGTTGCGTGAGAGAGGAATTGATGTGGTCATCGTGTGAGACATGGTTTCATAACATAGGTATTGAATGTAAATTACAAAGATATAATATGGTGAGAACAGATCGTGATGACGGGTATGGAAGATGCGCTATACTCGCACACAAGAGATTGCCTTTCGATCCAATAAGACTTTCCAATCCAAGTAGGGATCGTATACAGATATGTGGAGTAAAAATATTGATCAATTCAGTCATGACTACTCTACTTGGAGCATACTGTAGACCAAGACATGGGTGCAGGAATGGATACATCTTTTAGACCAGGTTTCAGGGCCCATTCTTTTTGGGGGCGACTTCAATGCACATCATGCTGTATGGGGTTGCAGAAGAGAAAACCGAAGGGCGGATCTTGCTGGGGATCATGGATGTGGCCAATCTGTGTGTACTCTATGATGGATCCTCGACCATGATTCCCAGACCGGGTTCTCAGGCACAAGCGGTGGACTTAACGTTATGTTCACCAAGCTTGATATCGGAACTAAGTTGGGCGATAATAGATAAACCTGTGGGTTCCGATCATTTGTGAATCATAATGGAGACGAGCTTCGTGTCGGGAGCAACTACAGGGAGTCGGATTAGGAATCGAGAGTCGGTGGTTGGAATCTCAAAAAGGCTAATTGGGAAGATTATCGGTCCCTGATTGAAGCAGAAATAATAGATTCTACAGCGCATTCGTATAAGGCATTTATGAGGATAATAAATTATGCAGCACAAAAGTCTATACCTAGGTATCCACAATGGCTTTTCATAAAGCCTAATCGTAGTGCAAAACCTTGGTGGGGTGAAACAGAATTCGCAAATGGCCTGGCAAAATTATAAAAACTCTCCAATTTTGGACAAGTTTGTCGACCTAAAGCGGAAATTAGCTGTATGCCGCCATACCTATAGATGAAAAGAAAAGGAATAAATGGTACGAAATGTGTAACAGTCTGGATCGGAACTCGTCCTTAAAGACAATTTCGAGAAAATACGAACTCTGAATAAAGGTTACACATCAAAAGTGAGGTCTAACACTGCAATCTGGCACTCAGCTCTAAAAGTTTTATTAAAAGTCTTTAATTAAATATGGGACAGCGGTTCAATAATGGAGGGTTGGAGAACGTTCGTAATAATCCCGCTCCTTAAACCGGGAAAAGATCCCAACTCATTCCTACCTTACCAGCCAATTGCTCTATCTTCATGTGTGTGTAAAACATATGAAAGAATGATAAAGTTAAGGTTAAATTGGCGGCGGGAAGAATACAAAAAGCTTCCCCCATATTTGCTGGGTTTCAGAAAACAACGTAGAACGTTGGATTATCTGTCAGCATTTGTCAATGAGGTTATATAAACTTGGCGGAAAATAAACATACATTGGCTGCCTATGTAGATATACATAAAGCTTATGGGGGCGGGTGTTGGTGTATTGGTTATGAGCATGGACTTGTAAGTGGGAGGACCCACAGTTCGAGTCCAGCGTATAACTAAATTTTATATTTGTTTAAAAAATGTTAATACTAAAGTAGGTGCTTCCGCCCCCCCCCCGTCCACGACACCTGATTTGGTAGCTGGACGTTAAGCCCGCCTGAAAAAAAAGCTTATGACAACGTAAATATCGCTATATTGAAAGATGAAATGGTGCAAATTGGAGTAACGATAGGGTTATTATAAATGTAATTAGAATGTTGCAAAGGAGGCTTTTAGTGATTAGCTGCGGCGATAAGGTTATGGGGACTAGAATCACCGGACTTGGCCTGCCTCAAGGAGCTGGGCTAAGTCCTATCCTTTTTAACATATATACATCAGACTTAAGAGATAAACTCAGATCGGAAATTAGAACACTCCAGTTTGCAGATGATATTACGATCTACACGGCAGAGCGGTCTGAAGAAAAGGCTGTTATAAAAATGAAACGGGCCATGTCGCGTATTACTACGCGAATTGATATAAAAGGGATACTTCCTTTGGAGGGGGACTCCCATTTTTCTTATACAGACAGTTGACTCCACACTGTTAGGTTAGTCATCTTTATTTTCTATTAATTTTTATATTAGTTAGATTTATCTCAATGGTGTTTGGATTCAATTTACATAATTTATTAATGCTACTATGTCTACTGCACCTTCTGCCATTAACACTTCCAATGCTCCTTATCCGGTGCAGTCAATTCCTAAATTCTCTGGGAGGCCTTCTGACTGGAGCGGGTTTATTTCTCGCTTTGAATCCAATACTAGTAACCAACTAAATTTAATTCAAAAATTTCAATTTCTTTATGATGGTCTGGATTCAAATTCCCAAACTTTAATCTCGCATTTAAAATTCACACCTGAAATGTACCCAGTAGCTTTGAAAATCTTAAAGGAGCGTTACGACGACCCGCAGGGCGTCATTGATCACCATGCTAACGGAATTGTTGGTCTTTCCAAACCAGGCTCCTCTTTTAGAGACTTTGCCACATTCGTGGATACTTTAAATGTACACTACCGTGCACTGGCGGCGTTGCCCCAGGTTGATGAACATCAAGCCATTATAGTGTCGCTACTGGTCTCGAAATTTGATCCAGCCACTTTGCATGAATACAAGAAATTCCGGAAGCGAGTTACACATGATAACTCCACGGTCACAGTTACCCAACTTCTTGAGTTCTTACGCGAACTCTTGAAGGATAGGCAGATGGATGCCTCTCGCCCAGCTGCAACTTCAACTCCGGCTCCCAGATCCGATTACAAGCCTAAGTCTAAATTTAATCAGTCTAAATTTAAAGCGCCTGTCTATGCGGCCGAACCATTAGACTTAACTTATACTTGCAACTTTTGCAATCAGGCTTCGCATATCATATTTCATTGTAAAGACTTTAGGGCCAAGTCACCACTCGAGCGTTCTTTCGATTATACCTAAGAATCATGTTGCCTAACTTGTCTAATTCATCAGGCATATTATTCTTCAAGGGAACACACCCTGTTCCGCGTAGTGTAGAAGTAGTCTTGTCTTGCACTCTGTTCCGGCACCTGTTGCACTTAGTTAATTTTGGGCTCAACGCCATATTGCTTTTTCAACCAGCACGTTTTCTGCAAATTGATGATATCATCTTACAGCCCCAGGCGGCTTCTTTTTATTGAATCAGCAATCATCTTCTTCATTGTGCCATTAATATCTTCAGGAGGAAATATATAATTCACGTAATTATTAATTGTACAGGTGGACTAATTTCTGAAGCGGTAAGTCAGCCTTTTATATCCTACCCATCCTCATCACCTTTGGGTTATTATTGTTACTATTATTCTATCCTAAAACCTGGGATCGTTTCTGACTTTGCTCTTAATTATTAACTTAAACGACGCAATCAACCATATTGCGCAATAATTCCGCCACCGACTTCCTCAACTCAACTGGCACTATTACCACTGTAATACAACTATTATTACATTGATTGTGGATTATTTCTAATATTGCACATCCAAGTTTTTCAAGGAACCATTAATACCAGAACCTTGGTAGCTGAATATTACAACTAGCAACAGTGTGTCCAGTCAACTCTAACAGCCTACTCCATTAGAGCTGTGATTTGGGAAGCCTCATTGTCAGGTATTTCCCCGTTTACTATTTTAAATAAGTGCTAATTAAACTTGTGTTAATACATTATCTAGGTGTTAATACATGTTCTCTTGATGATTCTTATAAGCTTACATCATCATATTATCACTAGACCATATTTTATTCAATTTCTTTATTCTCTTTATAACAACAAAAGGTGATTTTCAAGGGTTATTACATTTCTCTATTAACATTGTTCTAATCTATTCACAGGTTAGAACTGGTCCTCCACTATTAAGAAACCGGATTGTAGGGGCTTGCTTCTACATCTGCCGTTTCCGACACCAGTACCTAGGAACTGCGTGTGCTACTATAGCATAATCCAGTCCATTACCAGTGCGTTGAACAACAACGTTGCCCGCTGAAGACTAGGATTTGGGTTATCATCGCCTTTATGTGATGTAGTGACAAGAAATAAATGTATAGTTGAATGAATGATAAAAAGGCTAATTCTTATTTCCAGTCCACCTGAATCCCGATCTCCAGCAAGTGGATTATTTACAACTAAATATTCTACAGGCAATGCTGAGACTCAATGAATGGTGTGGAGAGTTGGGGTTTCGGGTGTCTGCTAATAAAAGTGCTGTCACAATGTTCAGTAGGAAACGGCATAGTAGCATCCCGGAAATTATTCAGTTTGGCCCTTTTGAGATCTCTCATGTAAAGGTCTGTAAAGTGTTAGGACTTTATATCGACCATAAATTGAAATAGAAGCTCTACATTGAGGAAGTCGCGAATAGCTGCGAGAAAAATTTAAATATTTTAGATATATAGCGCATGTGACTTACGGGGCGGATCCAAAAATAGCACTCCTTCTTTACCGGAACTTAATTTTGTCGAAGTTAGATTATGCTTGCAATATTTACGGAGATGCCTGTCAATCAGCTTTGGCCAAGTTAGATAAAATTCAATATAAAGCGGTACGTATTTATTTGGGCGCTATGAGATCCACACCCACTACTATACTATTGGTGGAGGCTAAAGTGATGCCATTACCATTAAGAAGAGATTTATTAATGGGGAGATTCTTGTGTAGGCGGCTGATATCGTTCAATCAGCTGCCGCAAACGGGAGTCTCGAGGCTGGTAGAGTTGGTCTCCTCACACAGATTTTGGCATAAAATGAAACAGCCGGTTTGTCAGAATGTTTGGATTTATTTCTGACATGTATTCCAGATTTACTGCTTTGCATAGGATCCCGAGGAGATTATTAACCTACAGTATGGCTTGTTCAGAGTCATATTATGTTCATTTGGACATATACGAAGAAACTTAAAAACGAGTGGGGTGAGTGCATGGTTTGGGGGATCGATGCGGTGTTTAAAGAGAGCCTAGCCAATCCGTATCTCTTGTTTACGAATGGATCCAGATCGATCCATGGAGAGGGTTGTGCCATATGGGACCCCCAGACTGACAGCGAGCAAGAAGTACAGGCTTTCAAATATCGCCTCACTATATACGGCGGAATTGGCAGCTATCTGGAAAGCCTTATGGCTGGTAGATAAGATAAGCCAGGAGAGGGACAACACGGTGGTAGTTTTCAGTGACTCAAGAAGTGCACTTCAGAAGATAAAATATCTAGGTGATGTAATAGACCCGATACTTATAGAAATAGTGTATAAGTTGGAGAATGCTGCAGGAAGGATACATTTAGTGTGGATCAAAGGGCATGCCGGGATCCAAGGAAACGAATACGTCGATATCCTGGCAAAATATGCTATTAAGTCGGGAGATATTAACAATGCTATGAAAAGTGAGTATTTAGAATTATGGCAGGATCAATATGGAAAAGAATATACAGGCCAATATTATTCAGACATACAGCCTCGAATCCCTTGTAAACCTTGGTTTGAAGAGTTGGATGGGGAAAGGCTATTTTATACCATGATAATGCGATTGAGGTTTAACCATAAACTCACCAAGCCGCACCTTTATAAAATACGCATCGTAAATAGTACCAAATGCGATTGCGGTAACGGAGAGGATGGCGATATCAATCATTTACTCTTTAGCTGTAAAATGTATAGTAAAAAAAAGAACGTTTTTATCCGAACTGTCCGAGTATGTACGATTTCCTTGTAGCGCAAAAAGCATATTCCTTGTAGTGCAAGGATGGAGAATGAAGACTAATGGAAAAGAAAGCGCTGTTTGCATATATAAGTTCATCAAAGGGAATAAAATGAAAAGTCGGATTAGGATTATCTTTCGGTATACTGTAGTTCTGTGTTCATTTCACTAATACTAGACATCAATAACACACAAAGACACTAAACACAAAGACATTAACCATTAAATTGTTTCAGATATGACATTTCTAAAAGATTAAGAAGAAGAGCCGCATTGCTCAAGATACCCTTATCTCTCTTGAAGGATGGAGAAGGAAGAAGAGGAAGAGGGAGCAGAAGCCTAATGGAAGTCTATAAGAGACAGGTCAATTTGAAAATACAGGGCTGTTTTTTTTTCACTAATTGGCAGTTGGAGGCAATTAGAAGCCAAAGGTAGTTAATTAGGTTAATATTTGGTTTTTCCAGCCCTCATAAACGACATAACTGGTTAATGTAAAAAAAGACAAAACCACAAGATAAATAAATACTTCTACTGGTTTGTAACAACTGGTCCATTCCTATGATTATTACCTCTCATAACCACAGAAACCCAGTTAAACCTACATTACAACAAACCACACAGAATAAAATACATAAGTAAAATAAAATATCAGGTCTCCCATTTTCTCTTTTACATTACTCACTTCCGAGACCTTTCATTCTTAACTTAACTACATAGACCACAAGGGGGATAGGTCAGAGTGCCTTGTGCGTCTCTGTCCGCTCTAACTCTCCAAGTCAACCCCATCTCCACGCGGTGTGGTCCGGGCTCCTCCCTTGGGAGGTGGCGAACGGGGGAACGACGGACCGGAGTAAAACCC
Source organism: Triatoma infestans (assembly GCA_011037195.1). Classification (NCBI taxonomy): domain Eukaryota; kingdom Metazoa; phylum Arthropoda; class Insecta; order Hemiptera; family Reduviidae; genus Triatoma; species Triatoma infestans. Next base: position 4,982 of record JAAEAF010002888.1, on the reverse strand, counting down.
CTCCGGTCACCATCTTTCCTCCTCCTATCCTTGGTATCCTGTCATGTCCTTTTATAGATATTACCACCCAAGCCGAGAAGTGATGCGCGTCGAGGCTGGATGCGTACAGGGTGTTTATACATATGTGCGGTAGCGGTCATCTTGGGGAACCGGGCGACACCCCATTGCACGTAGCCTTCCTGTGGTTCTGGCCCTGCTCTGCTACGGGCGACCGTTTAATTCCTCAGAACTCGTGGGACCAACTTGAGCAAACAACATAACAAACACTTGAAAAAAGGGAGCGAGGTAAAAGGCTCGCTCAGCTCTCTTTCATCAGCAGTTGGTGATTCCCTAGAGTCTAGGGAAGGGACACCAGCTATGATAGAAACTACAGGGGGCAATCAGTCCGCCCCGGTTGAAGGGAATGGTGGGAGGGCCGTGGCTGGAGGGTCTGGTTGTCCGGTCTTTTCTCTGGCGGACCCCCTCGGGGAGGTGCCCTCAAGAATCGGGGACATTAAAATCACTTCTAAAAGGCCCAGAGGAGGCAGGAGGCGAGGCAGGGCGGCTGCTGGGGGGAAGGAGTGGATCCCCAACTGTATATGGAAGAGGATGCTGCGGGGGAGGGCCTCTTCCAAGCAACCGGTGAGAGCTGGCGTGGCTGGAATTTCGACCGCCCGGGGTAGTGCCGGCGGGGCTGCGGGGAGGGCGGTACATGTAGCCACCCCCTCATCCCTGCGGACTCCCAAGCGGGTACGGTCGGAGGTGGGACGCCAAGCACCAATCCGGGCAAGACTGAAAGGGACAGCAAGAGGGCAAGAGGTCCTGACGAGGCACCATCGTGCTCCTTCAGGGATGCCCTCAGCTCATACCGTATGGCGATCGTCTCGAGGCGTATCCTACCGACCGGCTGACAGAAAGTCAAGCGGAACAGATACAAGCCGAGATCGTCGCCAGCAATGTTGGTGAGAGCAGGCCCCAGTTTAGGGGGTGCTACCTGTCCAGGGGCGTACTCATTGCTGTTTGTAACAATGAGGCTACGCGTCTCTGGTTGGAGCAGATGGTCCCCTCCCTCCAGGTGGGAGGGGTAGGCTGAGGGTTGGGCTCGCCAGAGATATTCTTAGGTCGGCCATGGTATCCGTATGGGTATCTGGCTCCCTAAGGAGGCATCTCCAACGGTCGTCTTGGACAAGCTCCGCATCCAGAAGGAGGACTTGGAGACGACGGACTGGAGATTTATCAGTAGAAGAGTGGAGACTCAGGGGCAAACCCTGTCTTCGATGAGGCGGATCAGACCCTGGTGAGGCTGAGGAGATCTGGGCTCGAGGCTTTCCTCAGGATGGATCTCGTCAGGTTCCGGGTTATATCTAGGCCCAAGGAAGATGGACAGAAAGGCGAGGGACCCCTGTCCCTTGAAGGTTTACTTCAAGTAAACCTCCATCACAGTAGGGGAGCACCGTCGGCCCTGTCCAGGTATCTCGTTAGAAAAAACATCTCCATCGCCCTTATCCAGGAGCCCTGGCTGGTCCGGGGGAGAGTTGCGGGGCTTGGAGAAGCAACAGGTAAGATAATTTATGATCGTAACCTGGAGAATCCCAGAACTTGTATTTACATCAGGGGAGAAATAATCTCGTTGCTGCTGATGGACTTTTGTTCTAGGGACCAGACTGCAATGAGAATCAAGCTACGCGCGGAAGTGGAGACCAGGCAGGGCCTCCACGTATCTTCCGTACGACTCCACAGCGCCGCCGCCATCAGAGGAGATGCGGAAGCTGGTCACCTGGTGTAGGGAAAAAGGCCTACAGCTTATAATTGGTTGCGACGCTAACGCACACAATACTGTGTGAGCTAGCACAGACACCAATAACAGAGGTAAGTCATTCCTTGAGTTTATTTTGACTAATAAGTTATGTATAATGAATGAAGGAGAAATTCCAACTTTCTAAAATATCGTAGAGAGGTGATAGATCTGCCCTTAGGGACTAAAGAGACTGGCTGTGTCCCAGGAACCCTCTGTCGGATCACTGGTATATTAGGTTTGATATCCTGGCTAACTGCAGGCAAACATTGTCCTTCAGGAATCCCAGACGAACGGACTGGGATTCGTATAGGCGGGATCTCAGCCAGAACATCGTTTCAGTCAAACGCTCTTTTAAGACCAAGAATGCCATCGAAGACGCTGCGGATCAACTGCAGCGAGTTATCTGGGATGCTTTCAGGGACAATTGCGCTGAAGTGATGCGAACATCCACCAGAGGTGTCAGCTGGTGGAATGACCAGCTGGCGGGCCTCCGCGCGAGAGCGAGAAGACTGTTTAACGCGGCAAAGAGAAAGGGTACATGGAAGGAGTACCGTGAGGCCCTAACCTCTTATAACTTAGCGATTAGGAAAGCTAAAAGAAACTCGTGGAGAAGGCTGTGCGAGGAGGTAGAAACGACCTCCGAAGGGGCCAGACTTCACAGAATACTGTCAAGGGTACCGGCAAATCCGCTAGGAACAATCAGGAAACCTGATGGCGACTTTACAGAGGCGAGAAGGGATACTTTGGAGCACATGGTTCAGGTACACTTTCCTGGCTCGAGGGTGGCGACCGTGGTTCCGCGGGATGGATCACAAATGGGTCCAGGGGGTAGGCCTGGATCCAGGGGGGATTGGACCGCGGCCAAGGAATGCGTCACATATAATAAGATCAAGTGGGCTATAAATCACTTTAAGCCCTTTAAGTCGCCGGGTCCTGATGGTATCCTTCCCGCCTTATTACAGCAGGGAAGTGACATTCTTACTCCTATTCTTTGCAGGGGCATGAGGGCAAGTGTGGCCCTCAACCATGTTCCGTTGGTATGGAGGCCTGTAAGAGTCGTGTTTATTCCGAAGCCTGGGAAGAGAACTCATACCCAGGCCAAGGACTTTAGACCAATCAGCCTTTCCTCATTCATGATGAAAGTGTTGGAGAAACTGGTAGACTGCATATCAGGGGGCGGTGCTTCAACTGCGGCCCCTGCATTCTAATCACCATGCCTACCAGGGGAGTAAATCTTGCGAAACGGCCCTCCACTCCCTTATAGGAGAATTAGAAGCGGCGGTATATGGCAGGGTAGTGGCTGTGGGGGTGTTTCTGGACATAGAGGGTGCCTTTAGCAACACGACCTACAGCTCAATTAAGCTAGCGCTGGAAAGGCACGAGGTAAATCGGACCATTGGTGGATTGGCAGCGTGCTCAAAACTAGAAGAATCATAGCTAGCCTCTATGAGGAGACGCTTGAAACTACGGCTACAAGGGGATGCCCTCAAGGGGGAGTCTTGTCTCCCCTTCTGTGGTGCATGGTTGTAGACGAGCTGCTGATGGAACTTGATCGCAGGGGGTGTTTTGTCCTTGGCTACGCGGGCGATGTGATGGTCGTGGTCAGGAGCAGACACGAGACTGTTGTTAGTGAGCTTCTACAGGAGGTCCTGCGAGTGGTGGAGGGGTGGTGCAAAGGAGTGGACCTGATGGTCAACCCCTCTAAGACCACCTTGGTTCCATTTACCAGAAGAAGGAATGTGGAATGTTTTAGCTCACTGAACTTCTTTGGAAGAATTTTAGAGGTATTGGTCAGGTGAAATATCTGGGGATCATGTTGGACTCCAGACTCACCTGGAAAGCGCATCTAGAGCATGTAACACAGAAGGCAAAGAAGTCTCTCTGTGGAATCACTAGAGCCTGTGGGAAAACATGGGGGCTTTCCTCCAAAAAGGCTTACTGGCTCTATACGCGGACCATCATACCTGTCCTCACTTGTAGGAAAGTAGTGTGGTGGCCGAAAACGCAACAGCAGGTTGCGAGGAAGAACCTCTCTGGGGTGCAAAGGCTGGCATGCCTGCTGATTTCGGGGGCATTTTGTAGTGCACCAACGATTGCACTGGAGGTACTGCTGGGTTGCCTCCGCTGCATCTTTTGATACAAACGGAGGCGACGGCTAGCGCGTACAGACTAATGAACAATGGCCAGTGGAAGCAAAGAAGCTCCCTAGCCAAACATTTGAACATAACACAGAAGGTTGACCCTGGCCCTGTCTTTAAGATGGCTGGGAAGGAGTGCTGTCCAACATTCCACTTTGAGCTCCCCTTCCAAGTGATATTTACATCACGATCAGAATGGGCTAAAAGTTGGGAAAAACGGGGCCTAACTGGGGGATCCTGGATCACGGATGGGAACATATGGAGTTAAGCCGGAGGTACGCATTGCGAGGCTCCTCGGTGGATACTCCACGGTTTTCCAGGCTGAAGTTTATGAAATAAAGATCTGTGCTGAGGACAATTTGCGTATGGGTTCTAGGAATAGAGAGATATGCATCTTCTCGGACAGCCAGGCTGTGCTGAATGCACTTCGGGCATTCAGAATTACCTCTTCCCTGGTCAGGGAGTGTAGAGACTCCCTGGAAGTATTATCCCGGCACAACAAAGTTCGGCTAGTAGGGTGCCGGGGCATAAGGGGATTAAAGGTAACTAAATAGCCGACCAAGTGGCCAGGGAGGGAGCGAATACTCTCTTCTGTGGGCCGGAACCTGTTCTGGCAATAGCCAAAAGCATGGCGAGGGCGTCTCTGAGAGAATGGACTCGGAGAGAGCATAATCATTACTGGCGGCTAAGTACTGGGGCAAAACACGGCAAAATGGTTATGCCAAGCTCCTGAGAAGAACAAGAGACACCCTGGGTCTAAGCAGGTATCAGATTTCTCTCATAACGGGCCTGTTTACTGGGCATGGTAGGTTCAAGCAACATCTGCACAAGGTGGGATTGGTGGATGTAGAACCCTTGTGCAGACTGTGTCAGGAGGAGAAGGAGACGGCCTCTCACCTGCTGTTTGATTGCGTCGCAATCGCTAGACTGAGGTACGAGATCTTCGGCACGTTGAGACCGAAGGAAATCGTGCTCCAGGAGGGACTGGTGGGGAAGGTTTTGAACCTCATGAAGAGGGAGGGCTTCCACTACTAGGTTTGAGGAGTTGGCACAATAAGCCTCAATGG